>CAJVPP010000192.1:0-41395 GCA_910592005.1 Funneliformis mosseae | reverse complement strand
TGGCAATGATATGTAGAACCTATTAATATGATTATTTATAAGATTAATATTTTCAGATGCAATTTTTGACATCTTTGAATACACAAAAGAATCAGAATAGGGAAAATTTACGAGTCGACTTTCTATTCAACTGCGATAATGTGAATATCATACTAATTCAGATTAGTTGATCGGTTCAATTACCGTAATCGTTTCTATTCTAGCAATCGATTTAATCGATTTTCGGATTTTTAATCAAAATAATTTACGTAGACGACAATAATTTTTAGAATTCCGAAATCCTAAACTTTCTGCTTACCTTGAATAAATGAACATAACCTCTTACTATGCCAATTCGAATTGATACATAATTTTTTCTTTTTTTTTTTTCCTTTTGCATTCTATTTAAAGAACTGAACTGTTAAGAATATCACTTATAATTTTCCTCAAATTATGTACACTTTAAAAAGTTCAAAAGAGTCTACGCAAGATTCAAAAATTACCGACAAAAATATACCTGCCATAACATTACCTTCCTCCTCACCGAAATTTTTATCCTCTCCAATTTCCTATTTATCCAAACAATTTCGTGAATTCTTGATAAAAACGCTACAACATGGACCTATTCCTCAACACATTGGATTTATTATGGATGGTAATAGAAGATTTGCAAGAAAGGTTAAAGTTCAAACTACAAAAGGACATTATATGGGTTTTGCTAAAATGGAAGAGGTAAGTCATTTTTAATTTATTAACATGATATCATGAAATCGCATTAAATAATTATTATTTAGGTGTTAGATATTTGTTTACAACTTGGAATAAAAGTTGTCACTGTATATGCATTTAGTATAGAAAATTTTAAACGACCAAAAGAAGAAGTAGATGCACTCATGCAACTGGCCAAGGAAAAATTAAAACAATTGTGTCAGAATAGGTAATTCTCGATTTGAATCATAACTTCCTTGTTATAATATAAATTTTAAATCGCATAATATTCCAGTCAGATAGTGAAGAAACATGGAATTGGCATAAGAATATTGGGAAATATGTCATACCTTCCGCAAGATTTGAGAGAGGTTATGGAAGAAGCCATCGAAACGACCAAAGATAATAATCGGTAAGTTAATTACTCTTTAAAAGGGGTAAATTGATTCATATATTAACAAAGATCCTAAATAATAGATCCATATTAAATATATGCGCTCCTTACACTTCAAGAGATGAAATAACAAATTCTGTAAAGAAGATTGCAAAGATGGTAGACAATAAACAGATTCAGATTGAAGATATTGATGAAAATTTAATAGAACGATGTTTATTTACTCATGGATGTCCTCCTTTAGAAATTCTTATTCGAACATCAGGTGAAATTCGATTAAGTGATTTTCTCTTATGGCAATGTCATCAAGACTGTTATATACATTTTGAGAATTGCTTTTGGCCCGAATTTTCAATTTGGGAGATGTTACGAATAATTCTAGAGTATCAACTTATTTATGAGACTATAAAAGAAAAGAGGAAAAAATCTCAACAAATTCTTATTAATAATTATATATCAGTATCTTCGGGATCATAATTTTCATCAATAAGTCTATACAAATATGAAGGAGGATGCCCACCACTATAAATTGAATTGTATCAAAAGTTATTCATAAATCCATTAAAATAATAAAATGACGAATATTTCATAAAACTTACGTATTTGTGATGAATAAACTAACAAGCTCAGGTGAAACATAATCGTAATAGGGATTTATGAGGGTAACTTTATCAATTAAATCTCCTTCATCGAAACGCATCACTGAATCAGGAGCAACCATGTCATTAAACGAATCTTCGTCATATGGATAAAGGGGAGATAATTTATATAATCCTGTACAAACTACAACTGGAGTGGAATGATGTTTCGCCGCTGTGGCAACCATTTGAGCGCCGCTGACAGAGATTAATCCACCATTTGCAAGCACTTCATAGAAAGTCAATATACTTTATCATCTTGAATATAATAATACGTTTAATTAGATTTATAATATCTACCTGCATGAGTTCCCATTATAACTTTATTCACTCTTGACATGACAGCAAAGATGGCTGAATCAGAAATCACTGTTGTATCAATTCCTGCTTGTGACAGGGATAAAGCCATTTCATGTCCAAGATATCTAAAATAGAAATCACGTTGCAAATAAAATCCTATTATCGTTCAAACGGATTTCAAATAAATATAACTGACGTTGGTGACGTTTCTGCAACTACGACTGAGAATTTTCTTTTCTTTGCTGCGGCTTTCAAGAACATTTCAACTGTTCTTGATTTTCCTACTGTCATTATAATTTCGCTAAAATTATTTTCAAAATTAGGTTGATATACGAATATATAAGTGATACGATTACGACAACACGTACTTCGAATGAATGTGTTCCATGGCTTGATCTGCAATATTGACATACATATTCTCAAGTTCATTAATCATCTCTTGTAATTCGGAGATTATTGAAGGCTTTAGATGTGAAAATGAATGAGTTAAAAAATTCAAAATTTCTATAATAATAATAAATGATAGAGAGATATATTTTTTAAAAAAGGATATTAAAACACTTTTTATCATAATCTAATGAAGTTTGCCTTCCTCCCAAAGGAGATCCATCTCCCAGCAAATTGATCATAGAGGCTGATGAAGAAAAGAAACTAGAACCCATGAAGGAATTCGATCCACCATAACTTTGTAATTCGTAAAGTCTGCCACCTTTTTGAGGAACAGATTTAACCTTATTGTCATTATCATTATCATCATCATCGTCGTCGTCCTCTCCCTCTTCTGTGGAAGATGCTTTATTTAAATTGACGCTATTACTGGACACTTCAGAATTATATACATCACGTATCAAACGTAGTACACGACGAACAATATTTCCTACCGCAAGTTCTAAATTGTATTATAAATTCTTCAAATTTATCCACTTTTAGTTATCTCAAGTTATTAAAATAACGCATACCTCTCGGTTGAGCCATAACCAACCTCCTTCCAACATCTTTCACTAATTTAATCAGCGTGCCGACTTGACTCCATCGTGTAACCGAAACCACTTGTCGGAAAAGTAAGGCTGTCTCAAGTGAGACGGACCAAGAACCGACAACTTGTCTATTACATAATTTATATTTAAACTAGGTTATAGGTATGAAAAGGTAATAAAATTCCTTACCGTCGTCTTAGGCGGTTTATCAGACTCTCAATTTGAGCAGTTAGATCTCGCGACCCTGTCATTGTATAAGCAATAAATATGATGCAAATAAAAAATTTTTTTTTTTTGATCTTTTTATTCTGATGATCATGTGATTTCATACCTGTAATTAAACTGATAATTTTTTTTTTCCAATCTGATTTACTAACATCTACTTTTCTACTTTTTAGAACAAAACATATATTTTTATCTATCATGAAGGAACTTTTTACGGAAACTTCACAATATCGTAACTGGTATTATTCAAAAGAACAACTACAAGAAATTCGTGAAAAAAACCATACGTCAGCTGTAAAACGAGTAAAACAAAAGGTGTTGGAAGAATTTGTAGGTGGAAAGTATTTAATGTATGTAATGAGAATTACATTCAAAATAAAGTTATTTAGCTTTTTTTAGGAATTGCAAAAACAAAATTCTGCAAAATCAACGCCTACACGTGGAGAACAACCTGAACGAGTAAATTCTCCGCGTATAAATCCGTCCGAAATCGAATATTTAAAAATGGAAGATGAATTAGCATTGTGTAATTATTATCAAACACAAATCGGTCCTTTGGCAAACCAATTTCCCGAGGAAATTCGAAAAAATAAATTCACAGATAAAGTGAAGGTAACTACATTCTTATATTTAGAGTTCAATTCTATAAACATGTAATTTATTATTAAATATCATATATTAGGCAAGTGCAATAACATATGTAAAGAGATTTTATTTGCGGAATACCATCATGGACTATCATCCTAGGGATATAATGTAAGAAACATGTACATATTTACTAAACGTATAAATATAATCAAATCATCAAGTTAACTCATAAATAATAAAATTTATAGTATAACTTGTCTTTTCCTCGCTGCAAAAACCGAATTCTCATTTGTAGCCATTGAGGACTTCATTAAATTGTTTCCTAGAGTGACCAAGGAGGTTATTTTCGATTTAGAATTAACAGTTGCGCGAAGTTTAAGATATGAATTTGCTGTCCATCATCCGTATCTTGGGGCGTACGGATTATTTCTGGATATGCAGGTACGTATTAGATTTTCAAAAAGAAATTGTATGGCAAATAAATTATTATCCAATATTAATGCTATTTATCTAACAAAGACGGTTTTAAAAGATGCGAAAAAAATACAAGTCGTATACGAAAAATCTAAAGAATTTATTCACAGATCTCTTTTCACTGACACAATGTTTCTTTATCAACCATCACAAATTGCATTGGCGACAGCACGTATGGCTGCCAAAGAAATAAATCTTGATTTGAATAGGTAAAGAATTGATTGTATATACATTTTATTCTCTTGTAATTAGGAAATATATTTATTAATCAGAAACTCTTTTAGTTATTTACGTGCAAAATTTAACTCAGAACCAGATAGACTAGATAATTTATATAAGACACTTGATGAAATTGAAAGGACAATAAAAGAATATGAACCCACACCTGTTAATAAAGCGAAAGAAATTGATGCTAGGTTGCATAAATGTAAAAATCCCGAAAAAAATCCTAATAGTGCGATGTAAGTAACAAGAATTATCATCATCATTGATTATATAATATTCTAAGTTAGATTTGTTTTGCTACAAAAGTTCGAGGAAGAGAAAGCTTGAAAGAGAAGGACTTGAAAATGCTGATAATCATAAAAAAAAAAGAAATCAAGATGAATATCAAAAATCTTTAGAAGATGTATTTAAATAATTTGTAAGGTTTGTATATTCTAGCATTATAACCACGAGTTATTAATAGATTATTCTTTTTTTTTAGTTCATACAAAGGTAACGTAATTAAATTTTTTTTTTGATAATTTTATTTTATTGTATATATATATATTTATATTTTTTGGATTCTTGTACTGAAAAGAAGTTAAATAAATACAATTTCAACTACAAAAAGATTTTAATTATTTCAAATTCAAAAAATATGTTGAATGACATTGCGCAATCAAATACTAAATGGTGTCATTTAATACGCAATCAGAAATAAAGTTTTTTTCAAATTAATAATAGTGACATAAATCAATATGACAAGTTTCCTTAATCAAAAAAATCAAGTACGTATTATTCGTAAATATGTTCTTATTTGTTGATTTCTTACTTTATAATTTTAGTGATAAATTCTAAAAATACATTTACGTTTCTGGTTAAGATATCCGCAGTGGGAATATCTTTATACAGAATCGGAGTATAGTAATATTCATTTCTCCTCGTGACTACTTTATTATTCACTTTCACTCTTTCAAAAACTTGCTGAGTCCTAATTATAAAATAACTCGGTTTCTTTTTTCCTTGTCAAAATTCTTACCAGTTATAATTTGCCAATAACTTCTTTTTGTATATTATTTACCTTGTATTTATATATAATTTACAATAAATTTACTTGTTAGCGCTACTTCATCTTATTACATACTCGGAATGTCTTCTGTCACAAGATCTTCAGAGCCTTTAAGTGTCGAGTGCTACTCTGTAGGTGCTGAAATTGGTCGGGGATCTTTTGCAACCGTTTATAAGGGCTATATTAAGGTAGTTTAAACGTCAACAATTTATAAAACAAAAAGAAACGTAGTTAACTTCTATTTACAAGTAACTCAAGTAACTACAAATGTTCTAAAATGTTCTTAAGTAGTCTTATACGTTTTATCATTTAAATCTCTTTACACAACTTTTACTTTTCAGAAAACACGTGCACCTATTGCCATAAAGTCTGTATTGCGATCTAAATTAACCAGAAAATTACTTGAAAATTTGGAATCCGAAATACAAATTCTTAAAGGAATTCGTCATGATCATATTGTTCAATTAGTTGATTGTAAGGTTAGCATAATTGAGATATTATAACTCATATAAACCCTTTTATTCGTTTACTTCCTCTGTTTGCTTTTCCGTTTGTTTATTAACAAAGTTCAATTATTTTTAAAAAGAAAACCGATTCTCATATTTACTTAATTATGGAATTTTGTTCTATGGGTGATCTGTCACATTATATAAAACGACGTGGTAATTTAAATAGCATCAACGCAGTCGATCCAGGTGCAAAACCTACCATGAGTGGCTTGAACGAATATGTTGTTCGTCATTTCCTAAAACAACTAGGTATTCAATATTCATCATTTTATGGCATTAAGGAATTGTGTTCATGTTTTTTCCATGGATTTATATATACCTTATTATCAGTCAATTCGATTCTTATATATTTTCATTAAATTTTACTCGTTTATTTGTTCTCAGCAAATGCGTTGGAGTTTTTAAGATCACAAAACCTAATACATCGTGATATCAAACCTCAGGTGCCATTTTATACATTCATAGCATGAATACTTTTTTTGTTTATATATATGATTTCTGTTCCTCATGTTATTATTATCTCGATTATATCAGAATCTATTATTGCTGCCGCCACCTGCCGATAAGCAAAAGGAATCCATCGTCGGTTCACCTGATCTTCCAATTTTAAAAATTGCTGACTTTGGTTTTGCTCGTATATTACCATCTACTAGTATGGCAGAGACATTGTGTGGTTCTCCACTTTATATGGCTCCAGAGATATTACGTTATGAAAAATATGATGCTAAAGCTGATCTTTGGAGCGTTGGTGCTGTTTTGTATGAAATGAGTGTTGGTAAACCTCCATTTAGGGCTGCAAATCACGTTGAGTTATTAAGAAAAATTGAAATCAGAGGTGATAAAGTTAGATTTCCTAATGAACCAATTGATTTGACAGAAGATTTTCAATCAAATCCTACAAAGACATCTACAACCAATAAAAACAGTGGTGTAACGTATCGAGTTATTAGTGAAGATATTAAAGATTTAATAAGACAATTGTTGAAACGTAATCCTGTCGAACGTATTTCATTCGAGGAATTCTTTATGCATGTGTGTGTTGCGGGGAGATTAGAACCCATGCAACCAAAACCTTCTGCTAGAACAGTGCATTCAAAAAATAGAACCAGTCATGATTCGAAAGGTGTTACTATAGCAGTAACGACAAACATCCAGGAAAATGAACTCAAGAATAATCATGTTAGGGATAGGTCAAGATCATCTCCGGTTCCAGTAACTTCTAATAGTAACCAATTGGAAAATCCACAAATTCACACTAGATCTAATTCATCCCGTAAAGTCTGTGAAATATCACAGAAAGGCAACACAAATTTGGATTGTAATAATCCTTTACAAATAAAAAATTCTAGGTAAAATTTCTTTTCATTTTGTAGCATTTATTTATCGTAAAATATTAATGATCTTAATTTTTTTTTTTAAAAAAAAAATTTAACATTAAAGAAACACCAAATATCCAGATTCAACAACAACAGAAACAACAAGAAATAATGAAAATCATCTTCAAGTTAATTTAGATTTACAACCATCATATGATAATCCATCACCATCATCTTCTTTATTAGTGCAAAAACCTTTGAATTTGGAAGCAAATCAGAAACGAAGTAATGAAAATGAAACTTCAACTGGTCGGTCAAATGGAGATGAATTAACCGGTTATGAATTTGAAAGAGAATATGTTCTTGTTGGATCGAAACGGACTGTAGAAGTCAATGAATTAGCAGATGGTATGAATAATTTTTTTTCTCATTAAGAGTATTTTTTTTTTTTTCCTTAAACCAATTAAAGGGTATCGTTAGATAAATAGAACCATGAATATTGTATACCTTTTTATTGGTTAGCTTTGCATTCGTATCAAATAGAAATAATATATACTGCCTGAATATGATACAGAACTTGCCGCATCACCAAAACATCAATATGGAAATAAAGGTGCTATTGTACTAGCTGGTCTTTCCAACCAATCAGATCTCCAATATCGTACACCACCACCCAATGCAAACACTTCAGGATCTTACCTTCTTTCGACAACGCCACCTTTCGCTTTACCCATTACTATAAATCACGAGAGGGCCAATTCCGTTGGTAGCAACAATAGCGCGTCATCAGCTCTAGCGAGGGCTTTATCTGCCGCTTCAGATCGTTTGTTTGGAACAGGCAATTCTCCTCCATCTTGGAGTGACAAATATTCAAAACATAAAGGGAATGCTATTGTAATTCCTTCCGCTGATTTGATGAATGATCCCGCAGAGGTATTGTAGATGTCCTATAAGGAAAATTTTCAATGAATATTGCAAATAAATAAATAAACAAATATATATTTATTGTGATTATTTAAATCTAGGAGGCAGTTGTTAAAACAATTGAAGAACATGCACATAAAGCGTATGTCATTTTCCAGTTCGCTAAAACGAAATTTAATAAACTCTTGCCACCACCACCATCATCCAGTAGCGACATGGTGGATGATTCGCCTGTCTCAGATAATGTAGCCGTGGTATTCGCGGAGGAAGCGTTTGTTTTATATTTAAGGGCACTTGCTTTTTTGCAGGCTGCCATGGATAGTGCTAAAGAATATTGGACAAATGTAGGAGAAAAGAATTCAAATTATCCTGGTGGAAAACGAGCTTCTCCAAGATTAATTGCTGGTAAATTTTCTAAATAGTATTGTGTAGATTTTAAAAGCATCATCTTCAATATATACAATGTATATAATTTTTTTTTTAAAAAAAAAAAAATATATATAAATATATAAAGCTGTACAATGGGTTCGTGCAAGGTTTAATGAATGTTGTGATAAGGCAGAATATGCTAAATCCAATTTTCCAATCGAAGAAAATGTTATAGTAGAAAGACTTCTCTATGATCGAGCACTTGAAATGGTAACATATATTATTAATATATATATATATTTTTTTTAAAAAAAAGAAAAAAGAAAAAGAAAAAGCCTTTCGCAACATTTTATCTCACATACTTATTCTTACAGAGTCGCCAAGCAGCCGTCAATGAATTGGTTGGAGAAGACTTACCTGCATGTGAAAAAGCGTATCAATCCGCTATTTACATGCTGAATAGTATTCTAGATGTTCCTCCATATTCCGAAGAAATGATCGGTAATGATGATCGAAAAGTTATAAATAGTTGTATGTACAAATTTTATTTTGTGCCTTTTTTATTTTACTGTGTATATATATATATATATTGTCTGTCTGTCGACGTTAAATTATTTTTGTTTTACCCGAACAATTATAACATAATTGTAAACAGTTATTAAGGAAATTACCAAACGATTAAGTTCATTACAAAAGAAATTGGTTAATACAGAAATCCCAGTAGTAACAGGTCAAAATGGAAGTCCCGGATAACATTTACCGAGTTGATTTCCTAATTAAAAAGATCAATTTAACATTATGGTAAAATAAATATGAATGAAAATTGAGAGAGTATCATTAAATAAGAAAATTAAATAAACAAGTTAATGAATTAGGGTGGAATCTTATATTGGCAAGAATCAGAAGGATTAATTTTATTTCAAATTATACATCCAATGAACATTTCTTTTCTTTTTTTTTTCGATAACCGAACATTTAAGAATACATTATCAAATTTAAATTAATTCCATTCTGTCTAATTAAAACTGCCAATATGGATATCTAATTTTACTCTCTCTTAAGAATGAATATGCTTAATAAGTCATTGTATTATATACTGAATTAGAATTATTTATTAAATTGACTTATTAATTTTTTTTTTTTTTTTTTGTTTTATACAATTATTAATTAAGCTTGTTTTTTTTTCCTATAATAATTGTATAATCAAATAAGATATAATAAAGACAAACCATTTCAAAATTTGTAAAATTATTTATTTTCTATTTGTATCCAAAAACTTATGCGCAATAAATTAAATTTGTGACAAAATAAAAATGTAATAATTTACAACTTAAATAAACATTAATACTGTTTATACAGTATCACAAAGAACCCAATTTTCACCATCCTCATTTTCATTATCATCTTCAATATCTAGAAAAGAAAAATCATTTATATCATTAATATATGTATAGAAATAGAAATATGTTTTTATTTATTTTTTTTTTTTTTTAAAAAAAAAAATAATTACCTCCTTCAAAATAATCATTTAAAGTAGTTCCGATAATATTATAAATTAATAAATCATATTTTATATCTGAACCATTTCTAGGTGCCAACATCATTCGTACAACTTCTTGAAATTCCAAATTAAATGATTGATCAGGTTGTCGATAAATTTCAGTAAGATGTCCATACCTTGACGTTTGAAAAGGAAGTTATGGTAATGAAGAACCTCAAAAATCAACCACTTTAGGTTTAATTCGACTTACCTTCCAAGATTAGAAGCATGGCAACAAAGAAATAAATTATGTAAAGTATGAGGAACTTTATGATAAGGTATTTCAATACCTTGTGTGTGACATAAATAAGCAATGTTATAATTCAACATAGCCATTCCTACGGTAAACCCTTCTAGATTTTCGACTGTTAAAAAGAGCGGTGTCCTTTTACTATTATTATATAAGTCCTTATCGTTATTACTGATATTTTATATCCTAAAGGAAAAATTTTTTTTTTTTTTTAAAAAAAAAAATTCTCTACCTCCTTTCTGTTATTTCATTTAAAGTGCCTTCTGCGCATGAATTTGATCCCTTATTTACTAACGTAAATGGAAGATTCACACCAAGATAATGCGCTATTAAACCTAACATATGTATTACGTGGCCCACCGCTGTATTAATTTCCTCCAATTGATAATCTACAAAAAAAAAAAAAAAATTTAATCAAGTTAAATTGTTTATTTGAACAAATTTCGTAATAAAATTAATTACTTGTAAAATCGGCTTTTCTCGGCAAAGTTCTTCCAGCAATAGAAAATTCAAAATCTTCATTTTTTCCATTTCCATTTGAGGATAAAGAAATTACATTATTTTCTATATTGATACCTCCATCATCGTTATTTTGATAATATTTTATTTCATAATCATTTAATTTTTTTAAATCAAATATCGAAACCAATTCACTTATCAAAACTTTTCTTGACTGGATTAAGATTTGATGTACATTGCGCCAATTTTCTTTAATATTGTCAATATCTTTTGTTATAATGGATTTTTGATGTGATTTAAATTTTTTAAAATAAGTATGCGTATCTAATAATAATTGTCTTCTTGATCGTAAAATTTTTTTTCTTGATTCGATTTCTTGACGATCTATATTTTAATACGGTAAAGTTAGTAACTTTTTTTTTTAAAAAAAAAATAAAAAAAAAGAATACCTCTACTTATTTCTTCTTTTCTTTTCTTCACTTCGATTTCCAAGTTGTTTAGTTTTTGTAATCTATTATGTTTATCAGCTAAACTTATTTGAAGATTTCTAACAGAGCCTGAAAGAAATTTATTAGCTCGCTCTATTTTTTGCTGTTTTACTTGAAATATTTTTTTGTATTCGGCATTATACGTTTTTAATCTATACAAAGATATATATAGTTTTATTTTAGAAAAAATGAAAACTTATCAATAACTCTTTAATAAGTATAATACCTTTCGCGGAGACAATTTGCACAATAAAATTTACGATGGTAGTTATGACAAGTTTGACACTCCATTTTTTCCTAAAATCAAAAAATTTTTTTCTTAAAAAAAAAAAAAAAAACGGGAAAAAAAAAACGCAATACATACATAAATAAACATAAATAACCATCAAAGATTAACCTTTATAGTTAAGTGACACAACATTGGCTGATTTTAATGAAAACAATGAACCATCAAAAAAAAAAAAATTCTCATTCATTCTTTCCATTTTTTAAACAATGACCGATTTTATTGGATACACTTATGCCTTTGTAAATATTAATTAACGATTTTATTATGTATAAGTTCGAAGTTTAAATATAATATTAACGAACTTAAGTCTTTATTCTTAAAATAGACTATTGCTTTAGGTGGTTTATTTGGCTATTTAAAAGCAGGTTGTTGAGAAAATTCAATACGTCTTGTATTATCAGACCTTTTTAACTAAATATTTCATTGTAACTAGGTAGTATGATGTCTCTAGTAGCCGGCTTATCATTTGGTGGTTTAGCAGTAAGCCGAGTTATAATTCATTATCTTGTTTTTTTTTTTGTTTCGCGACTATGTATTTATTATTGATCATCATTCCATCATTCTATTATAGGCATTCGCGGCAAATCGCGTAAGCACAAATCCAAAGAATGCCGGTTTAGCTTTAGGTAAATTTGATTCACTTTGAAAAAGAAATTTGAGTTTCTTTAAATCTTAACCTTTTTATTTATTTTTTTTTTTAAAAAAAAAAAAATTATTTGTAGTCGTGTCTCTTACATTATTCCTTGTAATGGGTGTTCGTTTTTATAAAAGCGGGAAATTTATGCCTGCTGGCCTCGTTACTGTTCTTAGGTAAAGAAAAAAAATAAAAAAAAATAAAAAATTAAAATATTATTAACATGTTTAAAAGTAATTTTACTCATCATCATCATCATTATTTTAGTTTACTTTCGGCTGGTCGTTATGGATATCTTGTTAATAACTAATTTACTGTAATATATAATATTTTATTTCTTTTTAAAATTTAATTTAAAAATAAATCAATATATATCTAATATTATATAAATCAATCATTATCAATACCACAAAATTACTGTTAATGTGGAACATTCAAAGATATTGAACAAATTAAAGCCTACCCTCAATATAAACATAAATGAAATATATATATATATTTTTTTTTTGTAATAACATCAATATTATCGAAAGTTCAGTATCCAAAGACAGAGATTGATGAATTTCTTGCATTGTCATTTGTGAAGGACAGAAATTATGCAAAAGTTGTTAATCTTCTTTTTCTGTATTCTATTGAATACGCGATTTATTAAACATAAAATGTTGTTAGTTATAAGAATAATATATATATCATCTATTAATTGAAAATGATTTATTTACTAAAATAACTCAAATTTAAAAAGAAATACATATACAATAAGTAATAATTTTACATTGAATTTTACAAAAAAAAAAAAATAATAATAAAAATGATTATCTAAAATATAGTCATTTTTTTACGACCTTTAGCCCTATCAAGACCACGTTGAATTTCTTGTTCTTTTCTTTTTAATAACTGATAGGTTGTTTCGATTTCATTTATTTTTTCTCTAAAATGATTAGCCATAGTAGGATCTTTCTTTTCATTTCTTTTGAATGATTCCTTTGCTTTTTGAAGTTCCTGAGATTTTTGATTAA
The DNA here is from genome assembly GCA_910592005.1 of Funneliformis mosseae. Lineage (NCBI taxonomy): Eukaryota > Fungi > Glomeromycota > Glomeromycetes > Glomerales > Glomeraceae > Funneliformis > Funneliformis mosseae. Next base: position 28,045 of record CAJVPP010000192.1, on the reverse strand, counting down.
GTTGATTTTGAAGTTGATAAAGTTGTAATTGACTAGCTTCAGATGAAAATTTATGAGAACGATCAGTACTACTATTGTTTGACGATGATCCAGCTGACGTATTGCTTTGTAGTGAAGATGTCGATATATTACCAACTCCGGTCATATTACTGTTGTCACGATGTTTGCCTTTATTCAGTGAAACATTCAAAAAATCAAAAACTGTTTGTTGAGGATCCGAATTATTATCGTTCGTGCTCGACAAATTAGAATACTCAATTCTATCTTTGATTCTCCCATGTGAAATATGTGTTCCTGAATTAACAATTTTTGATCCTTCCGACTTATGACGACGGCGTCGTCGACGATGAGGACCTGTCTGATCAGCTTTTCCCTTCTTATCAATAAAGTCCAATGAAACTCCTTTAGTAAAGAGTTTTACTTCAATCGGATTCGTAATACCTTCGCTGTTCTTTCCCAAACCTTCGCCCTAAAAAGAGTGCATTTGATAAAAAAAAAAAAGAAAAAAAAAGATCGTATAGATCTACTTTCTTACCTGATACGGAGCAAAATTTAAATAAAGTAAATGTTCTTATATTTTAATCATTACCATTTTATATCCCATTTTTGCCATCATCCGAGAAGCGACGCCTCTTGTATGCTTTTCCCACTCAGCAAATTGAATCTGAGTATCGTTTTGATCATTGGAGGAATCATCATCATCGTTAAAAGTACCCAGTCCTATCTTTAATGAAGAAGAATCATTTTCACTTAAGCTAGCACATTCATCGGAATATTCGCTGAAAGAACTCTCCTCGTCAGATTCATCGTGTTCGTTCTCGAGTCCAACGACAGGTATAATTTCATCATGGGAAACCACAAAACCATTCGGATGCTCATTCTCATAACCCTTGTAAATTATTCTAAATCCTTTACCACCTGTTTCAATACTTATGAGTTTAGCCATGTACCAAACTTCATCATCTTTATATTTAGCCCAAAAATATCGGCCAACTTGATAAGCATCCATATTCCCAATATTTAAAAGTTCATAAGGTGTTACAAGTTCAAATGATATCTCCTCTCCATGAGAACAATTATATGGACAAGGTGTCGTTTTACATTGGGAGGAAATATATTTTTCACAAATGCGAATTGATTGGGTAATTGGGGTTAAAATCAATACTTCACAAGTTTGCTTCTCAGCATTGATACTATGTATTAATCCTGGTAGAAAGTACACTTTCTCATAGTCTGGATGGGTCCATGGAATGCAACATTTATTACCCGGTTGTACGATTTCCATGTCTTCATTATTAATAATTAAATTGTTTTGTGCTATCATATCAGCGTCTTCCGCCTTGAAGTTTTTCCCAAGACAAATAAGTCAAGTCAGTACAATATAATAATTTTTTTTTTTTTTCCAAAACAAAAATTTAATTAGGGTTTCCGTTTGAGAATTTGATATTCGAATATCGAAAAAACATTTTTTACTTTCAGTAAAGATGCTTGCCAATACTACCCTTCTTAAGTTCAAAACTGACGAAACTAATCTTTTATAATTGACGAAACTATTTTTTTTTTAATTGCCGAAAATTATGAATTCTTTGAAATAAAATATATTAAAAAAATATATTTAATTAGTTTATATTTATTGATATAAAAAAAGCATTGAAAATTGACGAAACTACATTTTTGTAGTTTAAGGCAAGCATCTATAACTGCTTTGAAAGTTTGCTGCCCGATAAATTCATAAAACTCATTTGGCATTCAAATTGGTGCAATGAGACGGTCTACTATTGATAATTTTTGATATTCTAAAGCATTTTGATATTCGTTTGAAAGTACTTTAAACGGAAACCTTAATTTTAAAATATATAAAAGTTCTCACCGTTTTTCCACTTTCACCATTCTTTTCTTCAGATAAACCAAATCTCGAGAGCAACTCTTTTTTTTTCGCTTGTAATATTTGATCCTGTTGTAACTTTATCAAGTTCTCCAATTCTATAGCAAGGTTCTTTAGTTCAGGTTCTTCTGGACTAAGAAGTAAGAGCTCACTGATTTCTTTTAAAGACTCTTCGTTTTCTTTAAGCGAACTCTCTAAATCTGTAGTAGACATGTTTGACGTATAATTTCCAGTTAATCCGCGATAAATAGATTTAAAAATCTTTTCTATTTTTGGAAAATGTTCATTCATTTTATAAAATAACCAATAAAACATGAAGATCGTATTTCATGATTAGCACTTAAGATTCAAAGGGTCTTAATCAAAATGATCTTTTTAATTTTTTCATTTGATTGAACGAGAGTTTTTGATGTGGGTTATTTATAGAAATCCGTCCAAACCTCACACGGTTAAAATTTTTTTCTTGGAAAATGTTTGATTTTGACATGTATCATAAATACGTGATCCCAATTTAAACTTTTTGTTCTTGTCGCAAAATGGAATTTGTGAAACGAAAATCAAAATAAAATTACATCATCATTTCATAATGCAAGCCATCTGCGCCTTGTATGAGGAACGTGGGTTAGTTTGGGTTTTTTTTTAAATATTTACACACACCGTTTTTTAAATCATCTTTTAAAATCGAAAACCTATCTTCCTATTAGGAATCTAAAATACATAAATATCTTAAATGGATCGAGCTAAAAAAGTAGTGAACGAAAAACACGAGCGTATCCTGCTCGAAATGACGAAACAGCCAGGAAACGATACTTGTGCAGACTGTGGTGTAAAAGGTCAGTTTATCACCTTTAAGATAAATATATTTTAATTTTTTTTTTTTTTTTTTTTTTTTCACGCTTTATATGTCTTTTTTTTTCCGTTTTAGTAGGATACGATAACTTCAGATCTATTATATCATTATTTTAATCTTTAATTTTAATCAAACATTACCCTTCTTTTTGAAAACATGTAGGACCTCGATGGGCTTCTCATAATCTTGGCTTATTTCTTTGCATACGTTGTGGTGGTTTACATCGTAAAATGGGTACCCATATTTCCAAAGTCAAATCAATATCTTTAGATTCTTGGACACCAGAACAAATCGAGGTAATTGGTATTTAATTGATCGGAACTTTACTATACTCTTTAGCTAATTTGAACGTCTCGTTGCCTTACTTCATAGAATATGCGACAATGGGGAAATTTGAAAGCTAATGCCAAATGGAATCCTCGTCCAGAATTTCATCCGGTGCCAGTTAATGCTTCTGATAGGTAATCTTTCACTTCATACACGTGAATCCTTTTAACATAGTAAATCTTTAATAGTACCCTCCCCCCTTTTTTTTTAGCGAAATGGAAAGGTACATACGAAACAAATACGAAAAGCAAATTTATCGTGAAAATCCCGATAAGGTATGTAATATATTTATATCTTTTTTGTATATCAAAGAAAGGATTATTTCGATTTCTTTAACTTTTATTGTTATTTAATTTATCGATTCAAGCAATCAACACATCTTTCGTCTGTTGCTCCTCCGTCAACACCTCCACGTCGTCCAACGAACAATTCCATCTTAAAATATAATAATGAACGTAGGAATCATGATCTCGCGCTGCGCCAACTCAAAGAGATGGGATTCGATGATAATACTCGAAATCGCGAAGTTTTAGATACTACTAATGGGGATCTTGGTGCAACTATTGAAATTCTCTGTAAACTTTCTAAGAGATCAGCGTCACCTACTCCTCATACTACTACTACTACTCCTACTCCTACTACTCCTACTCCTACCCCTAGTGCTCCAGGGATTTCGAGTAATGATAAACTAACTCAATTATGGAATTTGGGTTTTCAAGATGAAACAAAGAATCGTGATGCTCTTCGACGCACTGGTGGTAATGTTGAAGTAGCTGCTGCACTATTATTGGAAGCTCGTAATCCAGTGAACAATAATTCTAGTAAAGTCAATAGTGCAAGTCACAATCCTATAGCCACTTCCCAAACAGAGAAACAACGAATGCACGTTAAATTACCAGTTTCACAACCCAGTCAATCACTTTTAGACTCACCATCCTCGCAACAAATCTCATTTCAACAGTCACAAATAACCGCTCAAAATTCATCTCAAAACCTTTGGAATTCGTTTGGATCTCAAGGAACCGGTTTGTTAAACTTATTGTCCCCCTCTCTTTATTTTAGTTCTAAGCTCATTAATAATTTGTTTTTATGATTCAAAGGTAATTCACAACAGCAGCAACAACAGCAACAGTTTCAACAGCAACAAAATAAATTTGATAAGAATGCGATTCTATCGTTATATAGTACGCCTCAAAAATCACCATCTAATGTATTTAGTTCAATGAACAATGGAACGCAATTAAGACCAGTCAGTTCCGGATTTGGGCAAAATCAAAATCAATTTAGTCAGGTTAATCAGTTTACTCAACAGAATTTAACAGATATAGGAGGAAACGGTTTTAATTCCAACAAACCCTTTGGAAATATGAGACCTCCTATATCTGGTTCAAACGGGATGAATGGAATGGGAAATCCTGATTTACTCGGAATAAATTTTAACACAAATAATTCTAATACACACAATAATGTATTAACAACTAATGGTAACTCGGTATGTAAAGTTATTTTTAACCGAGTTTTCTTTTTTAATTGATTTTTCTTTTTTTTTTAAAAATAATAATTTTATTTTCAGTATGGTGGAATTATGCAACAACAAAATTCAATGATTACACCTAGAATGATGCCAGATCGACAACATTCTTTACCAAATTTTGGAAACGTGTCTACTTTTACCAATAATACACCGGGATTTGGTGGCGAATTTGGACAATTGCAGCAACAGGTTACAACTTCTAATTTTGCAATGCAACAGCAAAGAACATCATCAGGTTTTGGATTACAACAACAACAACAACAACAACAACGACGACAAAATTCATTTAATACATTTACGAATAATACTAATCATAATCAATTGAATAATAATAATAATTTATTTTCTGCTACTGATAATGAATTAATGAGAAACACAAATTCTGGTTGGCCTAATACGAATAATTTTGGAAGGTATTAATCTTTTTTTTTTTTTTTTTTTAGTAAACATTTATTTTTTTGATTAATTTAAATGGACTTTAAAGTTTGAGGAAATAATATATTTAATTTTATTAATGTTTAATCCAATTTTGAAACAATAATAAAAGATTTGTTTTAAAAATATTAAAATAAATAAATAAGTTATTACAAAGTAATGGTTTAGAAAAACATATATATTGTATATATGTTGTATGTATGTATGTATGTATGTATGTATGTATATATTATATACAATCAAATTTTCTCGATGTTGGTATTCAGATTTCTTAAATAATAACGATAAATATAAACTTTGCCATATATATATTCAAACTTATTATATTATTAATCCTCACTAATATCGCTTGGTGGATCATTATCATCAGAATCATCTTGGGCAATATCACTAGCATCCTAAAAAATAATATAAATTTTTATTAATAAAATATTATTTAAAGGTTATTATTTTTTTTTTTTATAAAAAAAAAAAAATGTACAAACCACTTGTAAGGCTAAAGTCGCTTTTTGAAGTAAGTTTTTTAGTTCTGTATTTTCCGAATCAACTAATTGTTGAGGTTTTTGTCTATTCTTATTAAGTTTGCTAAAATCATTAAAAAAAAAACACTTAGTTTTTTTTTTTTAAAAAAAAAAATTAGTACAAATTATTAAACATACGTTGGGTCCGCTCCATGTTTTATCAATAATTTTACTACAAAAATAATTTTATAAAGAATCAAATTTTATTTTTATCATCATTATTATTAAAAAAAGGGGGGAGGGGTGGAATATAATACCTATTTCTAAAGCCACGGAAGGATCATCTATATATTGTACGGCTTTATGAAGTGGTGTATCATATTCCAATTTATTTGGTAAATTAACATTGATATTTGGTTGTCCCAATAGCACTTCAATGGCAGTAAAAGATCCGAATTGAGCACTAAAATAATAAAATAAAAAAATAAAGGAAATTCAATCAATAAATCATGTTTCCAGAAAGAAAGGAAAAAAGAAAAACGCGTGTATTTCTTTTTTTCTTTGAACAAATAGCTTAAATGAAGATATAATGGATATAATACGCGTAATGGAGTGCGGAGTTTCCAACAGCATCGGAATAATTTATATTATAAGTATCCGGTTGAGAAAAAATATCCTCTAAAATATCTTCCGAGTCCTGTTTGGCTGCAACCAAGAGAAGTTCATCTATCATACAAGAGTGAAAAAACAAATCAAAAATTGGTAAATTAATGTACAATTATATTTTTTTTTTTTTTTTTTTTTTTTTTTGTAAAGTTAAATGCATTAAAAAACTCACTATTTGATGCTCCTTCCGAGTCTGCCATAAATTATTTATTTTTATTTGAAAAAAGAAAAAAGAAGTTTTTTTTAAAAAAAAAAAAAAAAAAAGTATAAAACAAATTTTTATTACTAATGCCTGCTCATTTCAATAAATTCCACCCGAATAAGGATAATCCAAACCTAAAGATATTTTTAGTTGACCAATCAAAATAAAAGGACATTTTTACATAGTGATACATAAAAACATATAATTAGTCCGGAGGACTACTCAAGATGTTCTTTTTCCCCGCTCGAAATTTGAGTCGATACGTGACTGGCCCTTTTCTTTATAATTGAGTCGATGAGTCGATGTTTGGCGTTTACCTACAATTTGCACAAATTTTGTGATTACAAAAATTTTGCCAAATTTATAGTGCGGTTGAGGATTTTATTTCCAAACCTCTGGATTTAGGTTGAAGAGAAATGAGGGCGCCATGCCTTAGTATGCTTTATTCCATTAAATTATTAGAAGATTGTAAATATTGTTTCAAACTTTTTTTTTAATTTGAGAACTTGAAAATTTTTGATTGGTCACCAAAAAAGATTCAATTCAAAATATTATGGGCCCATCAAAACTTACAAATAATCTTCACTTTCATCGAGAATTCTTTTGCTCCGTTAGCAGATATCAATTTTTTTTTGCAAAATCGCTTCGTACTTGACAACGGTCCCCATTTCCTAGTGTTAATTAACGGTTAATTAACCGAATCTTAATTAACCGTTAATTTCCCATCCATATTTCCGAAATCCAAAACCCCGAAATCTTCTCCGAAACCTATTTAGCTATATAGGTTGATAATCAATTTTTTTTTTTCTGTAGTTATGAAAAGTGAACAAAGAGGAGGGTCGGTCTCAAGGAAAACAATACTTTGAACGCTCCGAAAATACACAAGATGGTCATGCTCGTACTATTTGCGAGTTTCGTGTTTTCTCTTTATATCGAGGTGAAAGTGCAAAAAGGCACATCGCTAACCACTGCAAGAATGCACCCGATTATGTTATACGAGAATACCTTCTAGTTCTGAAAAAACATACTCCTCTTCCTCTAACATTAAATAAGAAAATCCATAAAACAAAGTGAAGAATTAACATTAGGAATGGAGGAGGCTTAAAAACTTTATGTAAAACGCGCTGGACCATTTCCAGCGAAAGTGTAAACTCTGAAATTAGATTCTTAAAGAGGTATTTATTATCATATGATTTTATTTTGTTTTTTATTATTATTTAAGTCATTTCTTATTTTACAGATGGGTAGTCAATTAATAATTATATGATAATAATTTGTAACAATTATTTGAAACTGGATAATTATACCGTATTCTCTGATAACCTGTGAAGTTAATATAAATAATCAAATCCGTCATATAATTCTTTTGACGACTTAAAAATATTAGCATTTGTTATAAATTCAAATTCGAGAAACAGTATTGGTCTCTTTTTTTTCATTTGACACGAATGGTCATGAGACTAAGGGGACAAGACAATGTATCATTTTGTATTACAAAAATGAATGACCGATTCTGAGAATTTAATGATTACTTTTTTTCCGAAGTTTATTTATTAAATAATGTCATTTAATTAACTATAATAATTTTGGAATATTATAATCCCATATTAGTAATCTTGAAGCAATGAAAAATTTTTCATGTTAAATGTTCTTTTATATATTTTCTAATTGAGTTTTGGTCATTTGATTCGCATTCGTTGTTGGTACCTTATCCTCCGTTGTCAACTTACAATTGTGGAAAACGTTTGCAGAGTCGTTCGTTATTTGTAATTATAAATAAAATATATGTAATGACGAAATACAATTGTATGGATCATATAGCTCATTAATCTCGAATCGGTTATGCGATGCACATAAAACAACACACCATATAATTTGCACGTAAATGAACTGCCAAAAAAAAAATAAAAATTGTTCAAAGAAACTAGTTTCGGTGGTTTCGGAGTTTCGACACATCTAATAGCTAATTGCGATTAAATTTGATTGGTTATTTTAAATCATATGATTTGATGATAAATTCATAAATTTTTTTTTTTAAATATATAAAATCATTTTTTTCTTTTGGCAATAATATTTATTTACAACTGTAAAATGGATATACCTCTCCAAGTGCACCCCCTCGGGACCGGGCATAAGAGGTGTATTGAGAGAGGGTGTACATGAAAAGAAAATATGCATTTTAACAAAATGTTCTTCATAGGACTTGCTTCCGAACGATCCAAGGCTTTGAAGAACCCGGTATTTATTAAAGGTAAAGTAATGATTTTTTTTTATAAAAGGAAATTCTTTAAATATGTGATTTTATTAATAATTAAATTAAACAAGAGAAACAAAATAGAATTCCCATACGCAACTGGTTTTTTTTTTTCAAATGGGATAATAGACTAAATGGAACGATTCATTGGATTAAAAAATTTTATTCTTAAATTAAAGGGGTGTCGTTAACTTACGAAGGGCATAATTCCATGGTTGAAAACAGTCTCTTCAGGAATTCCGTTTTTTTGTTGCACAAGAGAAAAAAAAAATTATATATTAGCATTAACGTTTATGCATCGAATCATTTACTGATATTATCAATGACTTCATCGTTCTCGACTTTTATCAGTTACTTAATCACCAATGAAAGTAAATGAGGGTATCTAAAAAGGAAAATTTTAAATAAAAAAATATCGAGGGCGTCTTTGGATTAACCTTTTTAGTTGTGTATAAAAGCCTGATCTCCGAATTCTTTTTAGCTATGAGATAACTGGGTGCCGTGACCTTATTAATTTACATTGTCATTTACTTTTCGAGAATTGACTTTGGGGGGGGGAAGGGTCATTTCTGAACGTAAAAACCTTGTTATTTTTTTTACTTTATTTTATTTACATTACACACATATATTTACTTTTACGAAAAGCAGCTCCATTTCTGCGAATAAGAGAGTTTCGGAGTACGCGTGCCGGAAAAGTAATGATTCATTGAAGAATTACTAAATCAGTTCTCATTGAAATTCAATTAATTTGTAATTTCTGAAATTGCTGCGGTTAAATGCTGCGGGTGATTGCTGCGGGTATCGCAATCGTTCTTAATATATATATAGACATATTAAAATTTTTCATTTTCAGGTTTAAAAAATTACACACGATATTCGGTATCATTTTACAATAACATGAATTACAAAAAAAAAATGTATGTAGAGATTTATTTCGCATTCAATTACCTTGCAAAAAGTACAAATATATAATATATAATAATATAATTGTTTCTCAATTTGGATAAAAAAGCCTGATCAATAATAAAAAAAAATTAAAACTCCATTTGGTTTACTTTTTGCATTAACAAGATTATTTATTACTTTTTAAAATAAATAAAAAAAAAAACGTTCGTGTTTGATAAATTAAAAAAAACGATCAAGTACTTTTTTATTTATATTAACGTTACTTTATACCATATATGTACTTTATACCATATTCAGTCAAAATTTTTGACCTTGTGACCTTGCTATCTTTCTCAACATGTTTGTTGTACAAGCCGAAACTCAAAAACCGATAGCAACAAACTTCTGATCAAGTATAAAAATATCCTTTCTGTCATTTTTTTTTTTTTCACTCAACGTGTTTTCCTTTTTTCCTTTTTTCTCCTAACTTTTTCTCCACTCTAAATAAAAAAAAAAAAAAGGAGTAAAAAAAAAGCGGAATATAAAGATATACTGATTTAATTAAAAATCAAACGAAGAAAAAGGATGTCTCAAGGTAATTAATTAATAATCATTATATCATTTATTATTTTATTATTATTTTTAATTTAAATAATTGATCGAAAGATGATTGTTTCTTCTAACCACGTTTCCCCCCCATCTTTTTTATTTTCCTTTCAAAAAAAAAAAAAATAAATTTTTTTTTTACTTGTCTATTTAAAATAATATCTTTCGGATTATTCAGATTATTACGGACGAAGCACACGTTTTGCGGGCTCTTGGAGCGTTGTTAATAATGAATTATATGATGATGATGATCATCGCTTCGCACCTTCTTACGCCACTGATACATGGAGCGTATTAGGTTCTCAAGACATTAACGAAGATCGGCTTTCAAGTTTGCCGCCGAATTTTGGCGCTCTTTCTGAACTGGATTATGGATCATCGACTTCCACGATACGTCAACAAGAAAGGGATCCTTCGTCGCCTCCTGAACTTGAACCAGAATTTTTTCCTTCTATTTCTTCAACAAGAAATTTTCTTGAAACTACTGAAAGGTTTGAACGTAGAAGACAAGAGGATATCGTTGGTAGACCCGATGAATTCGAGGCTAGTCTTCCTCCTCCTTCTTATCAAACATCGCCTCCATACTCGGATATAACACCTCATGATTTTTCTTCATTAAATGAAGATTCTCAATCTAACATTAATAATACTATTAATAATATTGAATCAACCACTTCAGCATCCTTATCATCTTGGATAGTCAACTTTGTAATTGCTGTGATACTCGCTTCTGTTGCTTATTACATCAAGTCGGGCTTTTCCTTTGAATTTTTCGATGATCTTTTTTAGAAGAATAAACAATCTATTTTCACTTTTTTTTTTTTGGTTTTTTTTTTTTTTTTTTTATTTTAGAAAAAGAATCTTTTTGATGCTTTCTCATTGTTTGTAATATTTTTCACTTTTTCGTGTAAAATTATTTTATTTTATTTTATTTTATTTTATTTCTTTTTTCCCCAAAGATCCTTCCGTGAAAATAGATTACAACCTCTTTTTTTTTTTTTCGCTTTGTAAATTTTTCTTCACTTTTATAAATGTGATTGTTTATAGAGTCAGTCAATTTCTTTTTCCTTTTATTTTTCTTTTTTCTTCCTGCTTTTGTTAATATTAGTGTATATCTTTTTTCTTCATATATATCCGCGCGTTACATATTTTTAAATAAAATTGTTGCATTTTTTTTGCAAATAAAAATGTATAAATAATATTATATATATATATATTTTTTTTACCGGCTCAACAGTAAATTGTACTTCTTTCGTTGAATCATTATTATCCTTTCGATCGACAAACCCCCCTTAAAAAATATTCAACCCTTAAAAATCTGTCAAACCTGATTATCGAACCCATTTTAATTAAACTAAATTTGTCCCAAGTTTTTCTTGTAAAATTTGAACTTTGTAACCAAATTTAGTAACTGAAGCCTTTTTTGAAATTTTAGTCCTTTCTACTAATTTGCCAAAATATTGTTGCCTTTGCCACAATATCTAATGTTTCATCCCTAAGAGTAACCTCACATTCACTTTCGGGTTGTTCGCTAACTTCTTCAAGGTTAAATTGACAGATGGCTGTAATTAACCCTATATTTGTAATTCATTCGTTAAAATATATGAAGAAAACATATATATGTATGATATATTTATTTACCTCTCGCTTTTTTGAGATACTAATAAAAACAAAAAAAAAATTTTTTTTTTAAAATAAATGAAATGTAAGAGAGAAGATCATTCGTTGCTTGCTTACCTCCATATTAATTTTTGTAACGATTGCTCTATCTTTTTTGGTTAATTGACTAAATACCGCCAAGCCCCCAACAGTTTCGGCAAACGTACAAAGCGCCGCTGCGTGAATACAGTTAAAGGGATTGTGAACTCTCTTTTGTTCCTAAAAGGACTGTCGATTAACATAACATTTAAAACGAATAAAAAAAAATGAAAATTAAAGGTAAGGTTAATAAAATACCTTTAAAATTCCGGAACAAATTCCCTTGTTGAGGGTTGTAATGCGCAAATCTGTGGTTCGTCAATTGATAAAAATCAGGTCACGTAAAAACGAAACCGTAAATCAAGAGAGATTCAAGTAATACTTACGAATACAAGAGACAAAAGGATTAGCGAAAGAAAGTAGATAAGAGTATATCAAAGGTCTAAACCTTCTTATGACAGGTTTATTTAAGGCATGCCATACCTTAACGGGATCACGTAAAGAAGTCGCTTTGCGTGATAAATAGGTAACTAAAGCTCCCAACACAACTGCACCGCCTAAAATGCTTAAAACCGTAGAATCCATCAATAGCAAAAAGTTTTAAGCAAACTTATGATTGGTTCGTGTAAGTGAAAAAAAAAGGAAAAAAAGAGATGAAACGATGAAACGTTGAAAATAAGATGAAAAAAAAAAAAAAAAAAAAAAGGAGAAAAGAGAAAGATGAATAGGATATATATATACATGTTTGTAACAATGTGGCGCGTGTCACGTTCGAAAAAAAAAAAAGTCATGTACTAAAATCTTTTGCCAATTAGAACGCTGAACTTTTTATAGAATTTATAAGAAATTATAGCTTTTTTTTTTATTTTAAGATTTGAAATTAACTATAAAAAAAAAAATATTTTATTTAATAAAAAAAAGAATCCTTTCACTTAATATAAACGTTGAGGCTTGCCCATGGTGGATTTGATATATAAACTTCTAACGTTCTGCCAGTTTTTCTTTAACAAGGAAACCAAAAAGTTGATGCTCAACATTATGTTAGCAACCAATTCATCTTCACTCATTTTAACATGCCCAACCGCGACACCAAGACATAAAACTTTTTTAAGTTGAAACTTGATGGTGGATCTTAATTCATCCGCTTTAGCGTTCAAATCATCATTGTGGGTAACGGGAGTAGGAAATTTACCGGCTAAGTGGCAAATGTTAATAATGATAATAATAATAATTAATTAATAAATAATTTGTTCAGGATATATATCACAACATAACCATAGTTAAAAACCCACCTTTGTGCAAACCGGGACCCAATAATCTTGGAATTTGTTTAATTAAAGATTCACTGGCCAAGAATGCGTCATACTTTTTGGCAAGTTTCTTGATAAGTTTTTTATTTTTATTTAGTTTCTTAAGATCCTCAACGCTCATGGATTCAAGCCCAATCTCTTTAGCTCTATCACAGTCATGAGCATCTCCGAGGATAGCTACGGACATCTTTGGTCGAGGGACATTAGGAAGTCTTCGATCATAAAAATTTTAAATCATAATTTTTAATTTTATTTTTTTTTTTTTTTTTTTTTTTTGTAAATTTTTAACCTCTAGTTGGATGTCACTTACTTGACAGTTCCACTAAAACGTTTGTCTCTTTGAGGATCATAATTTTTTAAACCAATTTGTAATTCCATCGTCTCAGTAAATTTTCGGTCTTTTTCCTGAGATTCTTTTAAAACGATCCTTATTGACTCTCTCACGGCTGGCACTTGAATTTTACTACTGCTTATCAAAAAGGAATTATTATTATTAAACGTACATAAAAAGAAAACCTCACGATGAATTTATTATACCTCATTATAACGGATGAATTTGATTTACCACTTTAATATAAAGCAGATGGGAAAGAGGAGGATTTTTTTTTTAATGACGAAATTTAATATTTATATAAATCGAGTATGTCACATGATTAAATCAGCCGAGTTTGTGTACCCGGGTTGCACGATAAGTCGTATGGAACGCTATTAATAAAGTGACAAAGGGGATGTAAAAATAGGATTCACGTGCGAAATCATGCCCCGATCAAAATTGAAATTTGGGTAACCCAATCCAACATATTTTGTACAAACTTGTATTGGTTTCGAATGTATGTTCATACTATACATGTTTGTTATATATCCTAACTCAATATTCCAGGAAAATTGGAAAATAAGGTTTAGCTTGAGCTCCTAAATTTTAACGATCGCTGGTACTGGTTCGATTACCGTTTATCCCGACAATCGAATTTTCGAAAATCCATCAAATCTTATTTTTTCAATTTGAATGGGGTTTTTGCAGCAATCAGAGAGGTTTGTACGCTGATTCAAAATTACACTTCGTTGTAGAAACATTTTATAACCCTTGTGTCCATCTTTGCCTCGTGGTTTAATAAAATCTGTCTCAATTTGGTTTACTTCTAATCTAAAAGAGCAAATAAATAATAATTTGATGAAAATCTGATTTTTGATATTGATAATAAATCCAATAAATATTCTCGTTTTTTATCCTTTTTTTTTTTTTTTTTTTTTTCTTTTTTTTTTTCTTTCTTTCTTACCTCCTTGTAATTTATGTTCATGATTAACCAAAAAAAATAAATTCCTTCGCGTTCTTTAATAAAAATTTTTAACGCGAAAAATTCATTTTTTTTCTTTTCTCTTGTTTTAAATTTTACAATATAAATAACTTATTTCATCTATATCATAATAAAATATAACCGTAATATTTAATACCTGAACACAGCCACTCTCATTCTATTAACGATGGCACCTCCAAATACTGAAACAATGACACTTCAACATAAATACATTAGTAAAGAAGACTTTGAAAAACGCGTTCAGGGTGGTCAAATACTTATAATATATAATAATAAAGTGTATAAATTGAACAAGTGGTTAAAATACCACCCAGGAGGGGAACTTGCAATTCGTCATATGATTGGTAAAGATGCTACCGACGAGATAAATGTTTTTCATCCTGAAGAAGTATACAAGAAGAAAATCAATACCTTTTACATCGGGGAATATGGGGGAAAGACTGAGGACTTCAAGGAAGAAAGATTATCTTTTGCGGAACAAAAGTTAATATCTCAAACTTATCGTAGATATTATTCAAAACTTCATGAACTAGGATTATATGAATGTGATTATTGGAATTACTTTTATGAAACCATTCGTTACGTTTTCTTAATAATTTCGGCAGTTATGTTGATGTTTTACGGAACTCAAACCTGGCATTTCTTAACTAGCGCAGTTTGTCTTGGACTCTTTTGGCATCAAATTGCATTCTCGGCTCATGATGCAGGACATAGCGGTATAACTCATAATCTACTCGTGGATAATATCATCGGTGTGATTATTGCAAATTTTATGGGAGGGTTGAGCATCGGATGGTGGAAAAGAAGTCATTATGTTCATCATATCATAACCAATGATCCTGAACATGATCCTGACATTCAACATTTACCATTTTTTGCCGTCTCAACAAAATTATTTAATAATTTATATTCAAGTTTTTACAAAAGAACTTTACATTTCGATGCGGTGGCAAGATTCTTCGTATCCTTTCAACATTATTTATATTATCCAATCATGTGCTTCGGCAGATTTAACCTTTACGCATTATCAATTGATTTTTTAATTAACGAGGAGAATATGGCCTTTCGTAATTTAGAAATAAGTGGAATGATATTTTTTTGGTGTTGGTATATTTATTTGTTATCATTTTTACCATCGATACCATTACTTCTTTCCTACGTCTTAATATCGCACGCCATTACGATGATCTTACACGTACAAATTACTTTATCACATTTTGGTATGTCAACCGAAGATTTTGGACCTTTAGAGTCCTTCCCAAGGAAGATGTTGCGTACTACGATGGACGTTGATTGTCCTTGGTGGATGGATTGGTTTCATGGTGGTTTGCAATTTCAAGCCGTTCATCATTTATTTCCAAGAGTACCAAGACATAATCTTCGAAATTGTCAAAATTTGGTTAAGGGATTTTGTGAAGAAGTAGGGTTAAAATACCACATATATGGTTTTATTAAAGGTAATGGGGTCGTACTAGGAGCCCTTCGTGATATCGCGAATCAAGTTGAATTATTAGGAAAAGTTGCCAAATCTCATAATGATAGACATTTACATTAAGTGAAATAACGCAAATAGAAATTATCACGTGTATTATCTTTATTTTATTATTTCATTAGAATCAATCAACCTTTATTTTTATATTTTAAACCTCACGAATATGTTCTCCTGTTGCAATTACCTTAACCTGATCCCCAATATTAAGAGTAATACCTTGGATTTTAATAAGGATAAAAGGGATTCCGGTTAAACCTTGGAAATGATTAGAAATGATTAGTTCGCATTAATTTAAATTTACCTGGTTTATTATGAATAGCATTCATTCCTGTATTTAATCGAAATAAAATTTTCAGTTACATATAAAGAGATGCAAATTTTCATGTAAAAAAAAAAATCAAGAATAAATCATTTTACCAAAACAACCCCTATATTTTACACCTGGATCAACCCTACGATAAGATTGTAAAGTTTTTAATGGTTCCAATCCTTCCTTTTTACCAGTCTCGGGGTTGATCGTAGTCACTACAAAAATATTTGATTTCGGTTTGTAGAACTCTTACTATTTTTTACGTTTTAGGTTGTAATAATAAACACTTACTGACACAACGAGGACACTTGGTAACCACGTAAAATAAATTATCACTTATCATGATTTTTTTCCATCTGTCTTCTTCATAAGGTTTTTCACACCCTTTTATTACGATATTTGGCCTAAAATTACGACAAGTAACCGATGTTGTTAATCTTTTATTAAGATCCGATAAGGATTCTTCACTTAGAATTAAAAATGGAAAAACATCCGCAAATGCTGTCTAAGTAAAAAAATTAGAAACGAATGAGTTATATAAATATTAAAAAGTTGAGAAGGTTTCCGTCACTTTAAATCTTACTTCAGGTTGTTTTAAAAGTTCATCCTTTGGAGGAAGATTTGTTCCAATTAATCTTGATTCTTCTGTTGATTTAAATACAATTTTAACTTTAGCCCCTAAATAATCTGAAATCCATTTGGATGATTCTTCACCACAATCAAATGCCATTGTAACATCATCATGTATTTTAACTAAACATTTGGCATAACCTTCCTTACTGAAATTGATTTGTAGGTTATCATTTTTTTTTTTAAAAAAAAGCAATCATCTTTTTTTTTTTTTTACATACTTTGGTAAAAGTGGCAATATTAATTTTTGTTCATTTTTTGGGTTTTCTAATATTAATTCACCACCATCATCATCATTTTCTTGAATGGTAGGTATAACGAGTGCAAGCTTAACGAGTACAAATTTATGAAATTAATTCAAGGGTTTTAATTTGAGAGTGAAAAGATAATCAACTTGAAAAAAAAAAAAATTTTTTACATTTGGATATTCACGTTGAGTTAAGAAACTATACTGATCATCAACCACCATCCAAAACCTATCATATTTAAATCCATATTCATTTACTTTCCATGAGTTAACTTTAATTCCTCTGCATGATTTCACGGGATAAATATAAATCTCCGAGATTTCTTTCATATTGTTTTGTCAATTTTTTTTGTAAAATTATCGGGTTTTATCGAAAAAAAAAAAAAAAGAGAGAAAAAAATTTTTTCTAGATATTTATATTTAGTTTTAACTTGGATGATCCAATAGTTGAATAGTTTATTAGTAATAATTTTAATAATAATAGGTTTTCCAATAGTAAAATGAGGATGACTCACATCTGTTTATCCTTATGTTTCTTACAAGGAGAGGTTGTTAAAAAAAAAAAAAGTCTAATAACTTTTAGGTAAATAAAATAAAGTTTGCTCAAAACGGTTTATTACTAATTCATCTTTTCATAGTAGATTAACACCACATATCAAGTAAACGAAGTTCAAAAAGGCATGGTTAAATTTTATAAAAAAATGACGACAATCAATAGACGGTTCAGTTTTATTAATATTTCTCAAAATTGGTAAGCTTTAATTTTGTAATTTAACCAGTTAAAGTACACGTTTTCGTTTTTTGAAAAACAATTGAAATTTTTCTAGGTGACATAAAAAAAAGGTATAAGGTAACTGTCACATGATTGGTCAATTGATAATAACATTTTTTAAAGACAATTCTTACGAAAAACGTTAAAAAATCTTATAATGAAGATAAACTTGTATCTTTTGCTTATTTACATATATATGTATGCAAATAGTTTATTAAAAAAATTTTTGAATCCGATTTTTTTATCTTCATAAATTAATCTATTTTATAAACACTCACATATATATTATACAATTTTTAAATAATAATATTTTAAAGATTTTAAATTTTTTAAAATGAAATTTTAAAGATTAAAAAAAAACTCATAAATATGATTTTGAATTTAATAAAACTAACGAATTTAGAAATTTCCAAATTCAATATACTTAACGAAAAAAGCATTTGGATTAAATAACCGATTTTACCATTTCGTTTCTTATTCTAAATATCATAAGCTGTATCAAAAACAGGAAGTAGTGAATTTTTAACAGAATAATATAATGACTATAATAAAATGTCAACATATAGAATTTCCTAATTTATCAATTTGCAAAACACGATTTTGCAATACTATATGCAGGGTTGGAAAATTAGTACAGTTAGTACAGCTTAGTACAGTTTAGTACAGTTAGTACACATAATAATTAATATAAAATTTAGTACAGTACAGTACAAGTACAAGGTCAAAATTTGCTTAGTACATACAAATTTCCCAACCCTGACTATATGGAAGGGTTTCTAGGAAAATTAGGTTTCAAGAAATTTTTGACTTAAATTAAGAGCTTAATACATTTTAATCTAATAACATCAAAAAACTAAAATGCAATAAAAATCTTAATTTTGTTAAAAAATTTCTGGAACCTGATTTTTCTAGCAATCAACCTATATTATCTCAAAAATCATATTAACAAATTGAATATTAATTTAATCAAATTTAATCTTTCTATTTTCTAAAATATAACAACAATTCACTTTTATATATCATTAGCCTAATTTTAAAATTAATTTAAGACAATAGATAAATCATCAGCGTTTTAACAACATTATAACTGATATATATTATAATAAAGTATGACAAATATTAAAAAAATCTTCTAAAGAAGATTTGGCAAATTTTTTTCAAGATGAAGTGGTCAATTCTCATCTTGAATTAATGCTAAATCTTGATTGATTCTAGCTATATAATGATACTGCTTATAATATTAGAATAATATATACTACTATATGTAATTTATTACATGATATCTGATTTAAATATGAAAATTTACTGACTCATAATCTTTTATTCAGATTAAGCAAGTTAGTTTAAATAAAATAAATCACTATTTAATGCTAATTATAAATGAATTAGAATTTTTTTAGAATAGATTAATAATAAATAAAACACATGAATATCCTAAAGGAATGAATATTTGTATAGCTTTAATTCTTATTTTATGTAATATACTGCTGCTAAAAAAATATGTAAACATATTTTGGCCTTAGTATCATATTATAAATGTGAAAAGAAGATAAATTATAAAAATTGTTAGCAAAATTTTATTAGAATAGTTAATATTGATAATTAGTTTATTATACAAAATCTAATTTAATATAGTTAACATACAATCCTGTCAAATTGTGACTGTTAGACAGAGTATTTAAGTAATAATTCTTTTAAAGTTTACATAGTAACTCAATATTGACTTAATAAGTTAATAGTTTTATTATATACTATAAAGTATATTTATATTTCAATTAATTAGATTCTTTTATATACTATAAAGTATATACATACCTTAGTTAATTAGATTTTTTTATATACTATAAAGTATATTCACATCTCAGTTGATTAGATTCTTTTATATATTATAAAGTATATTCACACTTTGATTAGTTAGATTTCTTTTTGTTAATCATATTACTCAAAAGGTTTACATAAAAGTTATAAGTTATATCAAATAGTTTATAAATAAATTAAGAAATAAAAGATAAAATAATAATAAAAAAATAAAAAAAATTAATTACATAGTTAACTAAAAGTTACGTATGTTTTACAAGTAAACTGATCAAGTTGCATCTAACAATTAATAGTTAGTTTCTTTTATAAATTTAATCCTCTTTATATACTTTTAATATAATTCTAATATATCATATATTAAATACATCAGATATATTAGATATTTTATATGTTTAATATATCAAACATATTTGATATATTAGATATATTTAATTTTTTTTTTTTTACTATTAATGTGCGCTAGCTAGAGAGTTAGTAGAGGGTATATCCTAAGTAGGACAAGTTTAATCCCGCGTTAAGTAACCTCTTAAAGTCTTTGATCCTGATTAAAAGGTACAGCAACCCGCTTAGAAGCACATTCCCGTACAGTTGCCATCTAGTATAGACCACCTTGTAACAAGTTATTCCCATATCACAAAGCTCACTAGACCTTATTGGGTACCATCACCTTTGGATAGAGGACTTACTTCAATCATAGAGCTTGTCAGGCCCTATTTTTACCAATCTAATTTATAGAATTTTACCCTATTGATGACTACCAAGACTGTGGGATCAGATCCTTTACATAAATGGTAGTTTTGTACCCATAGCGTCAAATTTACCTGAGAATTGAACCCAGTCTCTAACCCTAGTGATGATTCGATTTGGAAGGTACTTCGGCATGCAATGCAGTTTATTATTACCTTAGGCACTTTCGCCCTCTTGCAGTGAACCCAAATCTACTAATTACTGGTTAATCACTTCCTTACTTATGTAAGGGCCCCTGAATTTGAAGACGTGAGACAGTATCCATTACAGACCTGTTAGCGAAAACTAAGTTTCTGTTAATCCCTGGTTTCATTTGCATTCACATGTTCTTCAAACTCAGTATTTAGACATAATTAACGTCAATCAATAGATCGATCGACCAGTATCTAACGTTTATTAGTCTAAACGCTCATGTATTCAGTTACATATGAAATTCTTATGAAAATCATCTAGTTTTATGCCTCGGCTAAGGTCTGAACCTGTGACTATCACAGTGTAACCTACAATAGAGACTCGCACCTTACAGATTAAGCCAGGATCGCTAATCCTTATTAGATATATTTAATATGTTTAACATATTGATCTGCATAATTTTGTGTTACAAAATTAAATATATTTACCAAGTCAACAATGTTAACTATATCACTTATGTAACTATTTACAATGTATAATATAGATCAATTATATATAATAATCCTGTTACAATATTATCAAAATGTTTTAAAATAAAGACACTGCAATTTAGATACTTTATAAAATTGATTTGTAAAGTAAAGTAACATAAGATAATCTGAATTATTATATTTGTCATATTTTAATCCTATAAAATATATTATAATTGATTTAATATATTACCTATTTTTATATATTATATGATAGTAGTAAAATAAATCTAAATTAATAAAGGGATTTTAACATTAAATTCTCTAAATAAACTTTAAAAAAAAATGAACAAGTTTCAGATTTTATCTGATCTAAATAAAATTCATAAAAAAGAAAAATTTCTAATTTTACGATCAATTAGTAGTAAATATTTTTCATTATATATACTACTGTTTTATTTTGAGATATCTTCTAATTGTAAATAGAAAGATTTTACACATTTTATAAGGATTTGTATGATTTTAGTAAGTTAGATTGTAGAATTGGATCTATTATATGAAGTATAATAATTAATTGAGATAGTAAAGTTGATTGAAGATAATTACAAGCATAACAAATTATACTAAACTTTTATCTTTCTTCTATTTGTATAATTACTCAATAGATTATGATCTATTATATACATTTAGTATTTTTCTTTTAAATACATAAATAGAATATTAGGTATTTTTTTGAGAATTTTTTAAATAAATTGACTTACTAATTTATGAATGATTTTTAGATTCTTTATCAAATAGTAATAAAAGAATTAAATCTAAGTTGCTTGATATTTGATATTCAAATCAATAGTATTATAAATTCTGATGATATTAAAATAAAGAGCTTGAATTATTAGATAATCAGATTTCAATTAGTTTTTTTTACAAATATAGACAAATTTTCTTTAATGAAATTCACTAATTTTAGATGAATTCAAGAAATATTAAGGGATTAAATGTTATTAGTAGTAAAATTATTTTCAGTTAAATTTCTTAAACCATTATCTGATAATATGTAAAATAATTTTCAATCTCCATCATAAATATTCACAAATTCTTTAAATTCTTTTACTAAATTCAAAACTCTATATAAACACTTTTCAACTTTACTTATTTCATTATTATTAATTTTAGTTTAAAATATCTTAAAACAATAAAGAAAAAACTATATAAATTTTTAATAATTTGATTTTAAGTCATAAAAGATAAGAGGCATCTGTATTATTGACTGTATTGAGAATCTCTAAGACATATGCGAAGCTTAAATCTGAGTATAATATTAAGCTAAAGTATAATGTTAAGATAATATTATCTAAATTGTCTAAGAAAATAAGAGTAAGTTTGAGTTTGACAAATACTTAGAGAAACTTTCTAATAGATATTAATAGTAATTTTTTATTCTTCTTTGTTTTATTAAAATTATTATTATTTTTAATTAAAAAATCAAAATAGATAATAAAAATGAAATAATAAAATTATTGAATAAGATCATAAAACAAAATATAGAATTAAAGGTAACAATCAATGAATTATTAGAAAGATAGAAAGGAATAAAAGAATGTATAGAGAAGATAGAGAATAAAAAAGATATAGATAAAGACTTCGCTAAAGTAATAAATTTTTATTTATAAAATATTTATATTATAATTTTATTATTTACTAATGTTTTAATTTATTAAGAAATAGTGAATAATATTATAAAAATCTTATTATCTGATAACATTTATCTAATCAAAGATGAATTTCATAAGGTTACAGAGAAATATTTAGCTGAAAATTATGCGAATTTTTATAATAATTTAAGTAAAAAATACTAGGCTGTTTTTTATAATAAAAATATACATCAATAGGTAATTTTAGAACATTTTTATTTTATTCATCTTAAAATTTTAAATTAAAAAATAAATTTATTTTTTAAATAGTAGATGTATAAACATAGAAGCCTTCGCAGATTGTTAACTTCTCAAACTAGAAAAGTATTATTCAGCGTATATAGAGAATCTCGATTATTCTTAATAAGTACTAATATATCGTCAACTAAAATTTATCACTAGAAAGCATTACCTTCTGTAAAGAAATGCTATAATATTTTATTAAAATAAGAAACAAAATCAAAAATAACAAATTATCCCAAATTTTAGCAAAAATTTTCTGAACAGTAAAATGATACCAGAATTACTAGTTACATATATAATTAGTGTATATTGAACAATATTAAATCTGACAAATAAAAATTTGCAAATAAATAATTTAGTCATAAAAAAATCAATTTGAAGAAACATAGTGTCAATAGAGCAATTGACCAGTTATAATAAAGTCACGTGAATGATATAGTATGATGATCTTTTAATCCAGAATTCTGAAAATACTGAGGATCTACGTAATTCTGAAGATCTTTCAAATACTGACAATAACCCTAATTTTACTAATTAAAAGGAGTCTAAGAATATTTAGCATTATATGTATTTTTAATATTCTAAATTTTATTGTATTTTTATTATTTTACGTATTTGTAATATATATATTTTACTTATATTTTATTTTGCTAAATTAGTTAGTCTATAGCATAGTAATTAGTTAGCTATGACAAAAGAAATTTTGTATAAATAGATAGACTTTTTGCTTATGTTGTAAACTAACTCTTTTGTGAATACGAATTTCAATATTAATAAAGGAATCAATTCAAAACTTATATCTTTCTACCTTTTTATGTCTTTATATAATCTGATATAATCCCTACACATTATTTGTAATTGAGTTTGTCATCTGAATTCTTTAATTAAAATTATTCTTAATCTCATCTTTCAAGTCTCCATACTTGATAGATTTGTTTAAGTTTAACGTGTAAATTTGGTAAAATTAAGAGTTAGGCAGATCTTAACATCTTGACCGCAGTAAGCCGCAGTTAGAAATTTTGAGTAGAGACTTAATAATGTGACCACCTCAAGTTGAAAAATTCCACGGTAACAATGGTAAGTATTAAAAGATTTAAGTAATATTATATATATTATATAAATAATATTAAAAATTTTTTAATTTTGTAGTAAAGGATTGAAGGCAATATGGGATTTAGGCTTGAATTTGATAAAAAGGATGATAAGAAAGGTGAAGAAAGTATCCATTCCTGAAAATAATCTATAATAGAAGAAACTATAGAAGTTGTAAGTAGCAAAACTTTATTATTATTTACATGTGTCCACTAATTGCGCAGTAGTTACGTGATAGCATGAATAATTCTTATCTTCTAACAAAAATCATTCATGTAATCATATAAAAAATATTTGTCACCCTGCGTTACACCCTCCACTTTTCATTTTTTACTAAGTATTCCAGGGGCTTAGAATTTTTTCGGTGTGTAAAATCATATTTGTCACGTCACTATTCATCACATACATAATGCCTTAACTCACGGTTAATGCCATAACTCTGGACAAAATATCACGTGAAAGTGATTTTGTTGCATTTATTAAGAAGTAAAAGCACGATGTAGGCAATTCAACTTTAAACTTTATACATGTCGTAGACACTAAATTAGCACTACTTTGGCAAGTATATTGACCATCTAGAAATCAAGGAAAGTAACCAACCAATCCAAATAAAAAGCAATTTAATGGTTATAAAATTTATTTATACAGTCATATGTTTCGTATTCGAAAAAAATATCAAGCGTCTTTCTTTTTATTTTTAGCCTTTTTTTCCTTCTGTGAACTGATTTCAACTTCGAATTTGTATACAATCTCATTTATAGGCTTGTTCACTGACTTGACTATCTTTAAAACATCTTTCTGTATAAATAAAACCAAGCATCATCAGTATCCTATTAAGGCTCTATAAATATTCATCAATTTGTTACCTGGAAATCCATGAGGATTTTTATGTCCAAGGTGAATTGTTCCATATCGTTAAATTTATTAGGAAGCTTTAAGTTCACAAATTCATCATAGAGGTAAACCGATGGAAGGGGTCGAACCATATATCTTATGTGGATTCGTTCATCTTAGAGAAAAATTATGTAAGCCAAAAAAAAATATGTGAAGCCAAGAATTTTCTATTATACCGTGATACTTACTCACACACTGAATTGTATACGCACAAGCTCTTTTACAAGAAATTGTTTCAAGTAGTTTGTTTAAAATTTGCATAGTATTACAGCTAAGCTTTACCTTATCATCAACATCTTTGGAATCGGGGGCCTTTTTATCTTTTGAAAATTCAATAATTCCTATTTTTTGATGATCCTATTTTCTTGTCTTAAGAGCTATCAAAGTACCATTGATCTTGTAATTTTTTGTATCTGCGGTGAGTATTTCAATCCCGAATCAAATAAAAGAAAATTAACAGATATAACTCAAACTTATTGGAAATTCAAAATTGACACTTACCAATTCTGATCCAACACATCTTGATGCATTCTGAAGAGTCTATTTACGATGTATATAGTTGTATCTATTGCAAATGTCCTTTTGAGATTTGGTGATTTTGATTCAGAATTGGTTGGGGCTTCCAGACATTCATCATTAATGTTAGTAACGCTTTGAGACATAGATTTACAACAAGAAAATATATATAACTACATACAAATGTGTTATTAACTGTTGTGCTATGTCATGCCCTTCGTGAAGGAAAGGATCAAAGCGTCCTGTAACAAAGGACTTTCATACAAGTGTGGGAGCGTAGACACGGTCACACGTATCTTCCGTAAATTGATTACAGTAATCCTTAAACTCAGGTGTTATATTCCAAGTTTGTTTTTCTAGCATCTCGTTAAACCATGTTTGCTGTTCTTCATTCAACTTTGATCGTACACTTTCCTTCACTTTAGAATCAATTATATCGATTATTCCATTTAAAAAATTTGAACTCATTATTGTTTTTCCTGATTCAAGATCATTGGATTGGAATTGATGTAGAACTTCAAGAAAGATATCCCGAATTAATGCATCATTTACGTCCAAATGCTTTACTTCCTTGAAGATCAGATAGCAATTAAAGTATATTACTTATATACACAACAAAGCAAAATATAAATTACCTCAGGTAATTCGTCATCTGAAGTAGAATAGAAATCTACATCATACAAATTTGGGGATTCTTCGTCATATGATACATCATTATTATCCCGTTGTGATTTGTCTTTAGTTTGTAGTTGTTAAACTAGAGAAGAATTCTCAGACTCGGTCTAAAAAAGAATCATGCTAAATTATTTGTGTATTAGTGACTATTAAACTCTTATGATATTTATTTTAATAATTGACATACCTCCTCTTTGTCCAAATTATTCTCTGATTCAAAAAACGGATTGTTTACAGCATCCGCAATTGGTTCGCTTAAGCCACATAAATGATAATGTTAATAACAGACATCAATAGCGAATGATGAATGTAATGAAGCTTACGTGCACTGCCTCTTATGTGGTTCATAATCAGATTCGATTTCTTTGTTTTTTGGAAAAGCTGAACCCTAAATTAAGAGGAAAAAATTACCAATTTGCTATAAATACGAGAAAAAAATGTAACCAACACTTACGCAATTTCGTTTCCGTGATTCTAATTGCTGGCTGGAATATAATTTCTTTTTCTCTCTCACATGAGTATTTAATGAAGTTTGATACTTGTACTATATAAACCAGGTCATATTAATTAGTAGAAGAGAAGGATCAGAAAGTTAGTTATAATATATTGAACTCACCTCTTCAATTTCTTCGTTTTGTGCTAATGTACACTCACCTAGCAAAAATGACCGACTTTATCAAAATCAGAATAATAATACATACATTAGCGTCATAAGAAAAAATTTTTTTTTATTAATTAAATTGACTTTGGTATTATAAGTAAACTTGTACATCGTAATGAATTGTATCTTTCTTGATAATCGTATATAAATTTGGACTTTTATTGAATTTTATATTACAAAATTTATTTGTAAAATTTGTAATTTTTATCAAATTTTTCGCTAATAATTAAACTTTTAATTTTTTAGTGTTAATCGAGTCTTAGTAAATAAGTAAACTTGTTTAGCATAAAAAAATATATATTATACTAAATTTTTTGATTTATTGAATAAATGCTTACAGAGATCGTTGCAATGCAGTTAATACTAAATTGAGATGTAATCATCATAATGCAGTAAAAAAACTAAATTAAGAAATGATTATCAAATAAATATAAACATATAAATATAAATAAATAAATTTGCTGCAGCAAACTGTAGCAACCACAGTAATTGCAGCAACTATACCTAATTTATTTATTTAAATTTATAATGTCAAAAAGGAAAGAATTATCTGAAGGAGAACGCAACCAGATAATTGGTGCTTGGAAATGTGATGTGCCTGTTTCTGTTATTAAAGAAAAATTAAATTTTGCTAGTACTACTATTAAAGATGTGATAAAATATTATAAAAATACTAGCAAAGTAAAACCACCTCCACAAAGTGGCAGAAAACCTATTTTAACTGAACGTGATAAACGTCATTTAATTCATGTTATTAAAGAAGACCAAAAAGTTCCTTTAAATGTATTAAATAAAAAATTTACACAAGCTACATCAACTAAAGTTTCTACACATACTTTACGATGTTGCCTTCATGAAAAAGGCTTTTTTTCTTGTATTAGTAAAAAAAAGCCTTTTGTTAATGAAAAAAATCGTAAAAAACGATTAGAATGGACAAAAGAAAAAGTAGATTGGGATCCTAAATGGGATTATATTATATGGAGTGATGAATCTCGCTTTGAAGTGTTTAGAGGTAATAGTCGTCATAATATTTGGAGACTGCCAAAGGAAAAGTACGATGTAAACTGTCTTATGTCAACCTTTAAATCTGGCCAAAAAGGAGTTATAGTTTGGGGTGTTTTAGTTCAGCTGGTTTAGGTCCATTAGTATGAATTAATGGTCGACAAACATCAAAAGATTATATTGAAACTCTTGATGATCATCTAATACCTTATTTAGAAGCTCTT
>CAJVPP010000191.1:0-41463 GCA_910592005.1 Funneliformis mosseae | reverse complement strand
ACAATTTCATATCGTTTCTCTAAAGAAAGTTCCATTTTTCAAGCGAAAGTTTGATGATCATCTAAATTTTTTTTTTTTGTATCATCGACACTTATAAATTTACAGGTGATCATATATTGTGTTATATTATATTTCTGAAAAATTTAAGGGGTAGTTATATAATAATTTTGGATGATCTCAGGCAGTTGGATACTTATGACCGCTACTGTATTTCAACTATATATTTGCAAAAATTCTAAAGGTTCTTACATATCAAAGTAAATAGTAACAAGCGTAAAGATTAGGAAGATTTACAAAGTCTGAAACAACTATATTCAACATAATTTAATTAGTAAATAACTTCTATAATATCAAATATTATAATAAATTTTACTTAAGTTAAGGCTTTCCATTTTTACTTCAGAATTATTTCAAGTTCTTTACAGTCACTATTTGTTAACAAAATCTTAAATGCTAATTGAGAGCATTTTGTTACAATTGACTAGCATCTGATAATCATATTAGCTACTTGATTGCGATGTAAGCTTGTTCGTTCTTATAGTTTAACTAGTTCTATTAGCTTAAAGCAATCAGTGATTAATGATTTATTTAATATAAATAGCATTACCATCATTAATTAAAGACAGTTTGATATCATAAAGCTTTTAATATAGCTGATGGGATTTGGAAACTTTGACCATTTATGAGAATATTCAAATGACTTCCAAACACTAAGAAATTTCTGTTCACCATCTGACAATAATGTGACAATAGTTAATTTAAGTAATTTTAACGTTTTACCAGCAATTATATAATAGATGTCTTGTGGTAACTGGAAATGTCATTCACGTTGAAGTTGGTTAAGTATTAGAAGAGATTCTTGCAGGCTATATTCCTTTGTAATATCTTTTTGTTGTATATATGTTAGAACTGTAAATATATCAGAATTGAGAATTTATAATGTAATAGTAACGAGAAATGTTAGTAATATCTAAGTTATTATCTATTGCGTTTTTCTTTATAACTAAGCATGTTCTACATCCTTTTATTACACTATGTCATTTTATTTCTATTAAATTATTGCCTTGTGATAGATCTATGGTAATACATCTAAGATTAGAAATAACCTAACAATTTTCTCCTTAGATATTCATTACCATTCCTTATTTCAATTATTTTATATCTGAGATAAATGGGCAAATAAAATCATCAAAATCTTCACCAAAAGGAACAAATCTCAATACGAAGTGATTATGAATATATTTTCTTACATCAAATGGCATATTTCCTAGTTGAATGTAAATCTCACCTAATGAATAATAAACATTTCGATAGATACTAAAATCATCATAATAAATATCGATAAATATCTTTAAAACTTAGAGATTACTGTATTGTAGTAGTAGCGAATTTAGAGTAGAATATTCGCATGAATGCATATAATCTAGATTTATATCTCGTATTTTCTAATAACTATTATTTATATTAAATTTCTTTAATATAAAGTCTATTAGTAATATTTAAATTGAGAATAATAATAATATTAATTTTTTTAATGATTTCGTTTATATTTATGATAATACTGCCTCTTTTCAAATATTAATCTACCAATCACAATTGTGATTCTTGCATAGCAGAATGAGCATTACTATAAAAGTTGTTTGGTAATTTGTTATAAATATAAACTCATTGTATTTTTATTCAGAGTTCACCATCAACAGAAATTATGAATCATATTCATCTAAATCTTCAACTATTGTCTTCTTTATATATAATAAATTCACTTAAATAATAATATTCTATTTAAAAATATTAAAGATTATAATAATTGTTAGCATATATATAATAATAAATAAACATATAATATTAATATCTCAGTTAATGGTTATCTTGTCTTAACCAAATAACGTTGACTTCGTCTAAAGATCTCTATATCAATATTCTTTTTTAGCTTCAGCTTCTATCCCTGGTCTAAAGTATAATATATTGTATAGGAATAGGTTATTTAATATATTTCAAAGAATATCATGAATTGATGGATAATAACAAGATTTCATTTTTTTAGAAGTAAGATGGAGTTTTCTTTTGATTAATCTTAATAGAACATATCCTTATCAGCATTATTGATAACCTATGTTTTTATTGTCAAAATCTTCTTACATTTTTTATAACGTCATTTACATTAAAAGCTGGATTTTGTAATATATCATCTACAAGATTATTATATGCATTCATTACTATAGGAGATATACAGTAAATTATTTAATAGATCATTAAATACATTTATTATAATAAAAATTAAACTTACAAATATTATGTTTCTATATTCAGCAAAATAATAATGCAAAAATCAAATTTTCAAAGTAAGAGATATCTTCATTTATATTTGGTATCTAGTTGATATCTATTGCATTAACTATTAAATCTTCTTATATATATTATTATCATTATCACTTTCACGATTGTCATTATTATTATTCTCTATATAGTGATCTTTTTCTATTTCAATTATATCTTTCTCACTAATACTATTATTATTATCCTCTCTGAGATTTATATTGTCATCATTTTCTTTGAGAACCATTTCATCATTATCTTCTCTGAGATCTATCTTGTTATTATCTTCTCTGAAGCAGTGTTAGCAAGTAACTTTATATAACCAAAATGACTTGATGATTAGATTATAAGTTATTTAGTCATTTTAGTTAATGATCTAGTTATAAAAATAATATATATTATAATTATGCAATTATGCTTAAATATTAAAAAAAAAAAAATTTTTACAGAAATATTTGTTTATTTATTGATTTATTTAAAATGCAGAATAAATTTGATTTGTTTCTAAATAAGTTAATAACTTTAAATTTGAAACAAATAAAAATGCTAATAACTATTTTAGCATTAAATCATCAGCAAGATGAATTATTCTTCCTTTCAAAATTAAAATTATTATTCATTTTATCAGTTAAAAGTATTTCATCATCAGAATAATCAAACTTATTTTCATGCTCAATAACTTTAATCCATTTTTCAATATATGTATTCCATTTTTATTCTTATTCTTCAGTTTGAGGTTCAATAGGTTCATTTAAAACTAAATCATCATTTCTATTATTATCTTGATCTCTATTATTTATATCACTATCTTTATTACTAATTTGTAAATCATTATCTGATAGATCACTAAATTTGGAATTATCTAAACTATCATCTTCAACTATCAGTGTTGCTATATGTAAAATGCTTAACTTTAGTATCTAATTCTTTTGTATTTTTCTTTTGATAATGATAAAGTATACAGTCAACTCTTATTATAATGAACTCCATATCTTAGACCTCAACTTTGCTATAAGGTTATAGTGAAGATTTTAAGAGATTTGATTGGTCAATTCACTATAATAAGAGTATTTTTATTATATTTATTCAAAAAATTCATTATATCAAGAATTTGCTATATCAAAAGTTGATTGTATCACTTCAGATTTGACTCATTACTAATACTTTTTTACTCTATAAATATTAATAGAATAATGATTATTAATTGATTAGAATTTTAATATTATTAATATAAATATATACTTTTAATCTATTTCATCTATTTATATAAAAAAAGCCTATACTACTCTAAAGCCTTTCTACTGATGCTGAATTTACACAAATACCATAAATATATATTGCAACTTTTGCAAGTTCTGGACCAATACCAGCTGTAGAATCCCAATAATTTATTAAATTACCTTTAAATTGTAAAAATGTTTCAATATCATAAAGATCTTCATTTTGTTTATAAAGAATTATTTCAACTATAATTGATGAAGGATGAGAATCAAAAAAACCTGATAATAATATTTTAACTATTTACCAAAATGAGTCTATGTTAAATTATTATTTGTAGCTTGAAACTTTTTCATTTTATATTGAAAATGAAGAACAATAGAAAGTATAAAAAGTGATTATTTTCATTTTTTCTAATATACTTCAAGTTTTTTAACTATTCACATACCAAAATCAAAATTCCAGTGATTTTCAAACATTCTAATAGTATATGCAAAATAATGTATTACTTTAAATAATCATGCAGCATCTTTTTGTAATTTATTTAAAAAGTCACAAAATGGATAAAGTATATGTTATAATGCAAAAAGAGTTGTCTAGAATTCTAAATCATTTATAGTATCAGCAATATCATCAGAAAGTTTTTGATTATTATTATAAGTTGAAGATTTATTGGTAGGTATTGAAGGTACATTATTTTGATATATTACATTAGCTCAATGTGGGTTGAATTTTGCTAAAATAAACTAAAATAATAGAATATTTTTATATTAATATTAATTAATAATATTATTAAATTAATATTATAATATTTACCTTTAATGCCACTTGAGTTTTTAAAATTGAATAAAAATAAAATAATAGCTATTCTATTTAGTATTATCTGAAGATACTAAACATATATGTTTATTATAAAGTCTCATTTGCTCATCACGAAAATTACCAGTAAAAAATACTAATTTATTAAAATAACTAACTAATTGAACTGCTTCTTTTGATACTTTTTGATATAATACTTATTATTTAAAAATTTCATCAAAAATAAGATTTATTTATGAGCCATACAGGGTAAAAAGATTTTGTTTGGATATTTTCTTTTCATTTATCACCTAAAATAAAGTTAAGTTATTAACTATTAATCTTATTCTAATTTATAATAATTAACTATTTAAAAATTTACCTTGCTGCAGCATATTCACCAGCTGAATCTGAAACAAATACCTTTATATTAACTTTTTTTTTCTTAGCATTTTTCATTAATTCTTCTATATATAAAATAATATCAGCTGTACAAGTTCACTCAGAACTTATTTCATATGCACTCTAAACTAAAGGTTAAACTTTTGATGTAATAAACATTATACCCTATAATTGTTTTATCTTTATATTTGTCTATCCATCAAAAGTAGCTATAACTTCATTTTTATCATTTTCTGCAATTTTTATAATATTTTGTTGAAGAGATTTAGTAATATTCTTTAATATTCTAATACTAATTGCTTTGTGATTAGGAAGAGTAAGCCAGATGCAATAAATTCAAATAGTATTTTAGTTTCTTCATTATTCATAAAAGAAAAAGGAAGACCATTTGATACTGTTAATTCTAAGAAATAATTGTTCAAATCAAGATACATTATTTATTGATATTTGACAATAATAATATGAAGTTAAAGCTTATTATTGATTGTCACTAAAGTTAAAACTTAATACTGTTGATGCAGAAAGTTTCCTTCTTTTTACTAACTGGAAAATATCATCATTATCTTTGTCACTAACTAATTTATAAATAAAAGTGTTTAGCAAATTTTAAAAAATAATATTGCTAATTATTAAAGCTTTGAACAGTTCAGATTAATCCAAAAATTTTCAGTTCAGATCAACTTCAGTTCGGTTTCAGATTGCAAAAAATTCAATCTGAAAATTTTAGATTAATCTGAAATTTCAGATCGTTTGGAATGATTAAATTTATCGTTCCAAACGAACAATAAGAAAATCGTTTGATTGGAACGATTAAATTATCATTCTAAATGAATGATAGAAGAATCGTTCGATTGGAACGATCAAAATATCATTCCAAACGAATGATAAGAAAATTGTTCGATTGGAACGATGAAATTATCGTTTCAATCGAATGATAAGAAAATCATTTGATTGGAACAATCAAAATATCGTTCCAAACGAACGATAAGAAAATCGTTCGATTGGAACAATCAAATTATCGTTCTAAACAAACGATAAGAAAATCGTTCGATTGGAACAATCAAATTATCATTCTAAACGAACGATAATAGAATCGTTCAATTGGAACGATGAAATTATCATTCTAATCGAACGATAAGAAAATCGTTCAATTGGAACGATCAAAATATCATTTCAAACGAACGATAGAAGAATCGTTTAATTGAAATAATCAAAATATCGTTCCAAACGAATGATAATAGAATCATTCAATTGGAATGATGAAATTATCGTTCTAAACGAACGATAAGAAAATCGTTCAATTGGAACGATCAAAATATCGTTCCAAACGAA
This sequence comes from Funneliformis mosseae, assembly GCA_910592005.1. Taxonomy (NCBI): domain Eukaryota; kingdom Fungi; phylum Glomeromycota; class Glomeromycetes; order Glomerales; family Glomeraceae; genus Funneliformis; species Funneliformis mosseae. The sequence continues at coordinate 35,397 of CAJVPP010000191.1, read as the reverse complement.
CGATAAAAGAATCGTTTGATTGAAATGATCAAAATATCGTTCCAAACGAACAATAATAGAATCATTCAATTGGAACAATGAAATTATCGATCTCATTCGAACGATAAGAAAATCGTTCAATTAGAATGATAAAAAATCATTCATTTGGAACGATTGAAGTTATCGTTCTGAACGATCTGAAATTTCGGATTAATCCAAAATTTTCGATTCAGTTCGGATTTTTACCAGTTTATAGTTCAGTTCAGTTTCAGATTAGCATTTTTAAGATTTTTAATCTGAACTGAACTGAACTGAAATTTTCAGTTCAGTTTCAGATTAGCTTATAATCTGGACTGAACCGAACCGTTCAGAGTATTACTAATTATTAATAAATAAATAATACATCTTCTATAATTTCTTTCTTTTTACCTTTATTTTCAGGTATTAGTAGATTAAGCATTTCTTTTATTACTTCTTCAGAAAATTTATTTTTAAATTTTCACATTTTGCTAAATATACATAGCATAACCTTGCTTTATTTGATATATAATATTCCAGTTTTAACTTAATTTTTTTTTCTGCCATTACAATAATTAATACAATTAGGACATACTGCAATAGCATTTCCTTTATTTTTTGTATTTTTAACAAGTACAAAATAAGAACAAAAGTTATGTAGCTCTGGAAGCATTTTTTTTTTAGTTTTAAAAAAATTATCAGTATAAATTAGTAGTACATGTATAGTTAAATAATAGTATAATACTTAGAAATTTTTTTTTTTGATAATATGCTTAAGATCTACAAATATGTGATTTAATTGCAGAAATTTGATTAGTCTTTAAATTAACATCTACCATATATGTAAAATTAGATTATCTTAATATAGACAATATATTTTAATGAAGTATTTTGAATAATCACGATTTTAGATCAATATTTATTAGCTGAAAAGATCAGCAAATTATATAAATAGTATATAATTTGTAAATATACACAGTTTAACACTATTCATTAATATATATATATCTAAATAAAAAATATTTATTATAAATATCGTTTAAAAAGCATAAAGTATTAAAAAGTTATTATTTAATAATTTATATATTAGTTTGTAAAAGGACACTAAAAATTATATTTTAAAATTAATATAGTATATATTGCAAAGTTATAAATAGAATATTTTGTAAAAAATACACTTGTTATTTACATATTATTCATAATATTTATTGTTTACGCATTTTTAAACTGCATTTACATGAGCAAAACTATATAAAGAGTGAGTGACTGACGGGTAAGAGGGTGGATAATTTTTTTTAAAAAAATATATTTTAGCGTTATATTTTTTGTATTAAACAATTGATTTTACATTATTTGAATTTAGAAAATTTTTTTAAAAAAATTATATTATTCTATAAGGTATTTATGGATATTTGTTCAGATATTTGTGCTATCTATACAGATTATAATTTATGGATTACTTCTCTAAATCTATTATTAAATAATGTTATAACATAGGTCATATTAGATAACCATCAATTATAACGTTATGTTACTTAGTCATTTCTAATATGACTGTATAACTAATGATCATAGATCACATATGTTATAGCTAATGTCATTTTAAAAAAATTAAAATGATCAAGTTATATTCTATCACTGCTTTGAAGTTATCATTATTATTATTACTTTCGTTTTCAACATTTTCTGATACACTTTTCATTTTATCTTGCGATTTAGTTTCATTTTCTTTATCAAAGTGTTAAATAAAATTTATTACACGCACAAGTAGCTGTAATATAATATATATTTTATTTATCTAGTTTGGATAATCCAAGTTATTTATGCTTTTTAAGAATATTACAACTTGAAAAATTTGTATTATAGCATAAAAAAATGATTTAATTAATAGAATACGACTTTTATGCATTTTTGTATTATAAATTTAAACTTCTTGCAAAAAAAATCAAAGTTTGTTTCAAAATATATATACATAATATATTTATATAATCTCAAAGTTTATTTAATATAAAAAATATTTATTATATGATCTTTTAAAGTTTATTTAATATGTAAAGAAATTTACTATACAATTTTTTAAAGTTTATTTAGTTTATTCAATATACTATAAATACATTTATATAATCTTTTAAAGTTTATTTGATATATAAAGACATGTCATATAAATATAAAGTTTATTTTATACTTTGACTTGCATTATAGTAGCGGTCATAAGTATCTAACTACCTCTAACTTTGACTACAAGTAAATAAATTCAAAAATTTTTTTTTTTATTTAAAAAAATATATAACTAACTAACTAAAATTAATATATTGTGTAGTCACCATCTGACTCTATAAGTGCAGCTGTACACCTTTTCATGTTAGCTACCAAATTCATAGTGAGTACAGGTAATAATCAATTCCATTCTTTTGTAAGTTTCCTCTTTAACCCTCTAATTAATCAAAATTTTTTTTTGTATATTAATTTTCATTATCCTCTAAATGTTTTCTATAGGATTTTGGTCTGGAGACATTAATGACTAAGAAAGTACTTTAATGCTATTTTCTTCCTTCCATTTTTTTGTGATTTTCAATCAATGCTTTGGATCATTATCTTCTTGCAAAATCCAATCTATATTACCTTTACCAAAAAGTTTAGAGGTAGAAGTCAGAAAACCTTGCTCATAAATAGTACACATAAATTTAGCATTAAGGTTCCTTTGAAAGCAAAATAACTTACTAAATTTAGAGTAAAAAAACATCCCTAAACATGAACTTTTGTGGATACTTAATAGAACGAAACACTTTTTTTCTATCAGGAAACTGCCAAACCTTTTTTTTTGATATATATAATTGAAATGTACTTTTATCTATAAAAACAATTCGATTCCAATTAAAATTCTTATGTTTTTTTGCCTATTGTAACCTTTTCTTTCGATAGTTTTTTTTAAGCAATGGTTTAGAAATTTCATTACTAAACTTTTTTTCAGACTTATAAAGATATCACCTTACTGTTTTTATACTAAGCCTAATACCTCTTTCTTCCATTTTTTCTTGTATTTGAATGACTGTTATATTATGTTCTTTCTCTGCTATCTTTATAATCTTATTATCTTATTTCACAGATATTACACAAAGTCACCTCGGTCTTTCTGAAGTACTTAGGTCCTGATTGTCATGATATCTTTTAATCTAATAAATAACTGTAAACTTACTACAATGTACCTGTTTAGCAATAAATCTAAAACTAAACTTTGAACCAGCTGAATGCTCACGTAAAAAAATAATTTCATATTATTTCTCTAAAGAAAGTTTCATTTTTCAAGCAAAAGTTTGATGATCATCTAAATTTTTTTTTGTATCATTAATACTTATAAATTTACAGGTGATCATGTATTGTGTTACATTATATTTCTGAAAAATTTAATGGTAGTTACAGTCCTTAGCGAAAAGAATGGTGGTAGAAAATCGCATATATTTTAGGCTGCAGTTTCACCACTTTTCAGATTTAGGCATTTATTTATATGCCCAAATCAGATATTAGAACCTGAATTAAAAAGGTAAATTAAAAAAATAAGGTTTGTTATTTGTTTTATTTTGATTTCCTTTCTGAAACTATGCCAAGCTCTTTAAAAATACAAAAAAATTCTGTTAAGTCACTTTGGGACCAAAAAGTGCGTAATGCAAAGGAAATTTCTAATCGATTATGCATTCCTTTGCACACATGTGAACAATATGTCAGTTTACTAAATAAAACTGACAAAATTTTTATTGGTCACTCTTCTGGCCATCCAAGAAAATTGGCTTCAAATCAATGCCACCATATTGAAAAAATTCTGCAACATAATCATTTTACTATAGCAGGCGAAATTAAGGCAAAATTAGAAGAAAAAGATCCTAACCTTGATGTCAGTAAACATACAATATATTGTGAGCTCAACAATTTTAGATATGTTTCTGTTCTTTCAAGAAAGGTTTCTCTCTTGATCCAAAAAGTGAAGGAATTTCGTTTGTCTTAAACACATGATCATTCACGATACAACTGGAAAAAAGTTGTTTTTTCTGATGAAACAACACTTTAGATGTTTAGAAATACCATGTATGCATGGTCTTATAATGCAGAACCAATTGCCCCTATGGTAAAGCACCTATTCAAGATTCATATTTAGGTAGCGATTAGTGCTAAAGGAAAATTCGGCATTCATTTGTTTACTAAAAATTTGGATCGTCATTTGTATTAAAAAATCTTAGACAACCATCTGTATAACAATGCAGATATGTTATACAGACGCGGCTGGATCTTCTAACAAGATAATAATCCAAAACACACCTAACACAATATTCAAGGGAACTTGAAAAAACATTTTTCAGGACGAATTCTTTCTTGGCCTTCATACAGCCCAGACTTAAACTCTATTGAAAATGTATGGGCTGTATTAAAGGGAAAGGTGGAGAAAAAGATCAAGTATTTGGTAGCAAAAAAAAAAAAATTACCTGCGATGTATTCCTTAATACAATCTGGTAGGAATGAGACGATCTTGATGACGTCATATTACTTCAGTACATTGAGAGCATGCCAAGCCAGATTAAAGCATGTATCAATGCAGAAGGAGAACACACCAAATATTAATTAATAATATAAAAGTTGTCGTTAATATTATTCTTATAAATAATAAAAAAAATATATACATTAAAATAAAGTTTGTACATATCGTTGAAATATGTTTCTGTCATTCTTTTCGCTAAGGACTGTATATAATAATTTTAGATGATCTTAGGTAGTTGAATACTTATAACTATTACTATAATCATATTATTAGAATAATAACTTTGATCTAATACAAATATGGTAAATCAATTATATAAATATAATACCATTTAGATCGATTCAAAGTCAAAGTAAAAAATAAGTCTCTCTTTTTAAAACTTATTTTAATACTACTTTAATATTAAATTAAAATGACAAGAATAAAAAACTAATACAAACAGTTGAAGTTGAAAAAATCAAAGAAGCAGGCTGAAATAAAGCCAAAAATGAGTATCATATGATAATTCTTAAAATGAATCTATGAAAATTTGTATAATAATTAACATAAAAAATTGATTAACAAATTATAACAAGATTTATAATGTCTGTTATCTTATATTTATAATATTTTTAATCAAAAAGAAGGTCATGAAAAAGGAGAAAGTTGTGGAAGAAGAAGAGGCTGTAGAAAAGAAAGAGGCTATGAAAAAGGAAGAGGAAGAGAATGTATTGAACTTTCTGCTTAAATTACAATTATCAGTGACTCAAATTCAATTTAAGAAAAAAGAGACTTAAACAAACTAATAAGAATCATGAAAAAGAAAAAAGTGGAAAAGCAAGTACTAGATTTTCTGTCTAAATTATAACTATTGATAACTTAGATTCAATCAATAAAGGAGAAAACAACATTGAACAAATTTCTTATAATAATGATATAGAAGAATAAAGTACTAGCAGTAAAGACCAATTTAAGGAAAAGATGTTTAAATTTGCTAAACTTATAATTCCTGATAATTTTGATGACACAGATATATCAAATAAACCAAAAATTGCAGGTTGATAAATTATTTCTTCTTGTATAATCATATTCTAAAGAAATACTTTGTAATGTATTTACTGATAAATATTTTTCAATTAAAATAGAAAAATAACTTATCAAAACAATCTCCTAAAAAAGAAAAGAATCACAAATTAGCAGTCATCAATAGCAGTTTATTTACAAAATTGAAGATAATTCTGAAGAATCACATCAAAATAATAAACAAAATAATATTACAATCTTGCTCTAAGTGACTGATAGCAAAGATAGTGATATGATACAAAAATATGCTGAATTTTTTTCCTTTTATTATTTTTTAATATCTTAATTTTAGAACTAATAGACCACTAATACAGTTAATTCTTGATATAACGAACTCTTGATATAACAAATTTTTTGAATAGATATAATAAAAATACTCTTATTATAATAAATTGATCAATCAAATCTCTTAAAATCTTCACTATAGCCTTATAATGAAGTTGAGGTCTAAGATATAGAATTCATTATAACAAGAGTTGACTGTATCATAATTATGGAGAACAAAGAATATTAATAAAAGACAAAGAACTATCATTAATAAAAGTATGAATGATAATGAAGCTATTGTATCTTCTAGAAAGAAAGCAGGTAAAATTGTGATTATTGGCTTTAGGTCATTCATTAATTGTAAAATAATTTATTTCTGTAAATTCCAGGAATATCTAAGGCTTTTAAAGATATGACAACTATTTTAAAAGTTTATTAATTATTAGTTTTAGAAAAATCAGATGTATTAATAATGATAAACTAAATGCATGTAATAAATGTTTCACTAAATTTATCTATCACTATTATGGACGTTCAGACTGCTGTAATATCTAATAATAATTATGTAAAATAAGATATAATTTTTTGTGATATGCATTTATAATAAATATAGGCTATTAGCTTTATTTATAACTTTATTATATATAGAGGCTCGCCTATTTATGACACAAAGAGATTAAGTGCCTTTTCCTTCAATGTAGAAATTCACCAGATGAAGTTATAGAAACCCTTATCACTAAAATATTTAAATATGAACTATATAGTAATAAAGCTGTAGAGGTCTTATGCCACTCAAAATAAGTTCTACCTGATTTTCACAATAAATTTAATAAGAACGTGGTATTATTAATGCAGAATTTTAAAAATAAAATTTCAAGAAATGGCCAATAATTGGTTCTAACAAGAACTAATATTGATAAATTTATAACTCAAGACATTGTTACTAAGAAAGCATTAAAAGATATTTGACAGGTATTAATATAGATAAGTTCAAGAGATGTGAAATGATGGATAAACTCAAAACATTTGTAAAAAAAAGTGTTCAAGATATGTCATAATAACTACAATATTTAAGTTGTTAAGAAACTTGATTATTTTACAATCAATTGTAAAATTCTAAGTAGATCTGGCAAGAATATTACATTAAATATTTTTTTTTAGAAAGATTATAAAGTATAGTATCTTTATTCTGTAATAGTATTTATGCTTTATTTATTTTATGTGAAATATTAAAGTTTTAATTTTTTTTAGAATATTGAAATTTATTTTCAAATAAAATTATTTTGACCTAGCAAATTTTAATATAATAGGCAATTAAATAATATGTTATTTTCAAACAATAAGCTATTTTAAATAATAGATTATGAATATCGCATTTTTATTATAAAAATTTATATTTCTTAAACAATAGAGATTCTTATTATGTCGCAATTCTCAAACATTAAGGATGACTATATAATTCTTCAAATAATAAGGATTATTATTTTGCAATTATTCTATTATTTTAGCAAAAATATGTAATTCTATTATATAAAATATGTATTTAGACTCAGAATTATAATGAATTTCAAATACTATGATATCAGAAGAAATGAAAATAACGATATTTGAAAATGAAATTTTATTAAGACAATTTTTCAATTTTAAATTTGCTTTATTTTCAAATTAATTATATAATTAAAGTTTTAAGATTATGAATTATAGCATTTTTATCAAATTGAAAAATAATGTTCTTAAAAAAAGATTATTTATTGCATTTATATAGCTAATGTAAAGTATCAAGGTAGAAAATAGAAATTATACTTTTTATAAAACAATTAAATTCTTTAATAATTTTTATATAATAACAATTTTATTATTTAAACTAAAATATTTTAACACTAAAAATCTTTATTGTTTCTATATAGCTGATATAAAGTAATGAGATAGTAAATTAAAGGTAGAAAAATAAAAATGCTACTATCATTCAACTATGTAGTTACGTGATAGTCATATTATAGCAGCATTAAAGTCACAAAATTAAGGGTTTTAGTAATGCTAGTTAAATCTTAATATTAGTATAATTATATTTTATTTTCTTATGATAATAATAGATTTAAAAAAATTATAAAAATATTTTTAAATTATATAACTTAATAAATATCAGTAAAACTTCAATTGATTGTATTTTTAAATAGATTCAGATTAAAAAAAATTGTTTTTTCTTTATGTTTATATTATAAAATAGTTTAAAATATTATAATATTATATTATAAATGGATAATTATTTTAAATAAATTACAATTTGTTAAATGACCTATTGAACAAAATAATGAATTTATTTATTTTGGATTTAAAGTTATTAAAGTTATTGAAGATATAATTAAAATTATAGATAAAACTTATTTTGTTTTGCAAAATATTTACAAAAGAAAAATATTTTTATTTTATAAAAAAAAGACATATTTTATATTATTAAAAGATAGTTAATTATTGAGACATTTTTATTAATTATTATGTAATTGACTTGAAAATATGCATAATGCAAAAATATATTAAATTCTTATTTTTATTATTATATGAAAGAAAACATAGATGATAATGATCAAAATATAACATCAATTACTAGAAAATCATATATATCTTATACATCTTCTATATCATCTATAATATATATTTCTTTTATACAATATATTTTATTTATTTATTTTATTTTATTTATATTATATATTTATTTTATTATATTTATTTCTTTTATTTTTTTGATAAACTTTATGTATTTTATTTTATATAAATAGAGAATTTTTTTTAGCTTAGCAGCGTATCTGATTTATATTTTCTTTAGATAATTTTACTTTAATCTCTTTAACATACTTATATATAATACAGAACTTAACTGATATAGTACTTATTTGTTATTGTTATTAAAAAAACTATCAACTAATCAACACTTTTTTAAAAATTAATTATAAAACAAACCTTCTATTTACCATTTGAAAATATTATTTTGCTTATCACTTATAAGCAACCTAAAGAGCTGATTATAATATTATTCTAATAGATTAACTTTAATTAAAGAAAATAATTTTTTAATTACAAATAATATTTATTCTTTATCAACATTTTATATTAAATCATTTAGTAATCCAAATAAAACTTAAATAGAATTTAATTATATTTTTTCATCATATAAAATTGTTATTGAATTTTCATTTGGTAGAATAAAAAATAGATTTACTGGTTTAAGAAAAAATATTTATTAAAAAAATCTCAAATGTTATAATCATGATAAATTGTTTTATTATTTATACAATTTCTTAGAATTAAATGATAATGTATAAAAGAATTATGAAATTACTAATGATAATAATAAAGATAATGATTTGTTAGTAATGAAAATTTAAAAGAGTAGAAAAAACAAAAAGAAATTGGATTCTGAGAAAATTATTCATATTATAATCTATAAAAAGTTTATGATTAAATAAACAAAATAATAAATTTTAATTTATAAATTTATTTTGATTGCTTCTTTATTTGAATATATGAAATCTTTATAATAGAAAGGAAAAAACTATCAGAAAAATTTCTATTTTATTTTTATATGCCAAATATGATTTTAGATTAAATATATTCAGATTTAGCATTAACTTATTTTTTTATTCTTTTTAGCTATTTTCTTCCTTTTCTATTACAAGGATCCTATATATTTATTATATTTGATCTTTATAAATAAATGACTATTCTTTGTACTTGTACTAATTGTAATTCTAATATTTTTTAATATTTTACAATATCCAAAATTCTATCTATTATATTAAACTATTTCAATCAAAACTTATTTGATTATTCTCTCTTTATTCTTTCATACTTCTTTAATAAATATTTGGTTTTACCTTTAATACTAGCACTAGATTTTGTTTTAATGATTTCAGTAAAAATTAAATTATACATGATAGTTTTTTTTTGTCTACTTGAAGTTTTTCATAATCATCTTCTCAATATAATAATAATTTTAATGATTTTTCAGTTTTCTCATCACTCTATCTTTCAGCAATTTAAAATTCAGTAGACCTTTCACTTTTAATTAATATTTGTATATTATAATTTATCAATAATAAAGTTAACCATACTAACTATCAATTTCTCTGAACTTTGAACATTTATATTCAAAATATCAATAGGTATAACTTCGTCATTGAATAAATCAGCTTTTTTTTTGTAAAGAATAGTTATTAACTTCATATTCGCATGTACTGAATGGCGTTATGCCACCAACTTCACTTTTTTATATGTATTGAATATTTGTCTCAGGACCAAAAAATTATTAGTTCTCATAACCTATTATACCGAAAAATGCGACTTATCAATTTTGAACAGGGTTAATGTTGCCTTTTCAAGCCCTTCATCAATTGTATTTTTATCCTGAAACTTTTTATCATTAAGTATTATTTTTTTATTATTTTCTCGTTCTGTTTTTTTATTTTTTTTTTAAAAAAAAACTGATGACCGGAAGAAAATTGTTTTATTATTATTATTATTATTATTAATCCAGTATCCTTGTATGATTCTCTTAATAAGCCATCTTTAACCTAAAATTTGTATAGTTTGATTAGTTAAACGCGTCATAAAACATTAACACCAATACCATCATATTATCTTAATTACCTCGATTTTTTATTTTTTTGTCCCTCGACTTTAGAGGTCTCAACGTATGGCTCAAATACTCGCTTTTTCTTGTTTAATCTTTGGTATGTATGCGCACGGTAATACTCCTCCTTAACATGTCGCATTTCATTTGGTATTGATGTGACCGAATTGTCCTTTTTTTGGTTATATAAATTTCTTATTTCTTCGATAGATGACATGGACTGAGCTTTAAGATATAATTCATCGTTTGTTGGTTGATATGGCTTCCATAAAGACGCGTCATAAGGTTTTATATTTCTTATAGAATCAGATTTCAATAATTCATCGCACCCATCACGCCATAATGTCTTTTGGTGTTTCAAAATATTCTCCATTGAAACACAAATTCCTGAATCTATTTCAATCTGATGCGAAACCGTAGCGCATTTCATATCAACTTCTTTTCGAAACACGTGATCGATATCTACACCCGCAAAAAATGCAGTAGTCTATTAAAATGAAATAAATCATTAATACGTCAAAGTTATTATTCAATAAATCATTTGAAATAACGTACCAGAGGAAGATCTTCAATACCCAACATATGACTAAACATTGCTCTAGTCCATAGATTACTAATCTGAAGTGCCAATGCGGCGCGATATGCGTCTTCTTCTTTTACAAGATAACGCACATCATCGTGAACAGATATCATAAAACGCGCATTTATCTTATATTTTTTAATCAAATATTTCATTGACACCAAAAGCAAATGAAGGTAATCAACTCCAGATGATTGAACTATCCAATTAATACGCGAGGTCATAAAATTTCGATTCACACTTGCAGATTTCAACGCATTAGTTATCCCACATCTCAAGACTGGAGTAACAGGTTCTGAAGAAGTTGCGATTTCTTCCAAACGATTTGCCAAGTAAGTCTCACTGCCTCCGAACCAAAATCTACGACCATTTTTACATAAACCATAACCATTCTGACCTTTTGTTTTATTGAATAGATCTTCCGCCCTCTCCTTAGCGTCTTCTATTTTCACGTTAACGAGGGAATTTTCAAGCATTTGCCAGACCGTCTGAATACCGGCCCCATATAATCTGCTGTAATTGAAAACTTTAGCGTCTTCTCGTAATATTCCCAAAATTTTAGCTGTTCTGGAATGTAAATCTGTACCATCAGATTTATTACCTTGAAGCATCATTAATCCCAGTCCAGTAGCACCATGATATCCAAACTCCGCATCACTTATCAAGCTTGATATCCACATTTCTTGTGAATCGACATCCGCTCCTATTATTTTATACCCTTTAGGTGCTTTGATCATAGATCTTTGTTCTGAACCTATCAAATATTCCTTGGGATTTGTTGCAACAGCCCAGGTATTTTCAACCATACGTCGTGTAATTGTTCCCATCGTTACAGTTTTCGGTAAAAGTATTCCAATGTTTTCATCATCACTCAGATCGAACCCAAAGTTGTATATTCCAGGGTCACCAGGATAAATGATCAGTTGAGACTTAATTCTATTTCGAATAGAAGTCCAATAGGTACAGGCCGCTCGAAACTTCAAAATTTTTTCGGCTGCTTTACAATCAGATTGCAAAGTACCATTTTCAAAATCCCCTATATATTTTTTAGAAAGTGGAGAACCACATCGATTAGTTTTTCCAACTTTATTTGGTATGCAATAATACAATCCACTTTTATCCTCTAAAAATCGAGCCTCATAGTGGGCATGCTCTGGTTGTGTAAGAAAATCGAGCGGTATCGAATGTGCTATAAAATTTTTATCCCCAATCGGAACACGATACACCCATCCGTATTGTTTTGAATAATGAACAGGATAATTTAACCATTTCAATTTCAACAAAATCGGTGCGATTCGACTTAAAGCAGTCACTCGAACCTTATTTGACTTTTTGTTATAGATTTGGCGATACCATTCCGGAAGGTCTTTACCATCGGTTCTCCAATTCAATTGTTTCAACCATGGATCACCTTCTTCATGTTTGTTTCCTTCTTTCAAAGCTTTATCAGCCAATTCTCCTAAAGTTGATTCAATTGACTCATTTAAACTTTTATACGTCGTCTCAGAATTGCTTATAAACTTATCCCAATCCTTGTTCGTCGTTAAAAACATGCTTCCCATGTGAGCTACTCCCGCAAGTGATACCGGATGAGGACAAACATCTAGGAAGGTTGGAAATAATCTTTGAAATACTCGATGTACTGCCTCTACATTGTTTGCACAAGAAGCAATTGCTTGTTGTAAATTTTCCTTGTTCTGAAGTTCCTTAAATGTCCCATTGACAAATATGTCACGTCTTTGATCGTTCAAAAATTGACCGCAATAGAATTTATACAGGTCAGGTAAGTCACTAACCGAAGAGACATTATAAATTTTTTGAAAATCATTTTTTTGTAATAAATATTGTTCATCTTTGTTTTCAGTAGCCTTATGATATTTATTCCAATCATTTCGCATTCGAGAGCAAATGCCTCCAACTGCAATATGTAAAGACTTTGTGTCTAAATAATTAACGTTTGAACCGATGTAACAATATTCTTCTTTGACCCTTAACCGGTCAATTCCAACATCATGTCCAACGAATAACCTATTTTCGTTAAGGTTCCCAATCGGAATTAGATATTTTGAGTTATTATTATCATTGTTTATTAAACATGGAGATATCCAAGAATACCAAGCAGCAGAAGAAGCGGCGCAAGCTATTAATGGGTACTTGTAATCATCAAAAGTTTTACTATTAAAGCATAAAATAGTTTCATCTGGATGGTCTACAGCTTTAGGAAGTTTTCCTTCTTCATAACGCGTCCAACCCGGAGACAACATCCAGTTCGTTTTGGATGGCATCGCTGATAATCCCGTTCTTACAAGACGCATTGCCAAGTCTCGAATAGGATGTGCTTGCTCTTCTCCGATCCTCCAGAAATGTTCTGAAATCGTTCTCCCACACAACTTTGGTAATTCGAATTGGCTTATATTAGGTATGTTATCATTCTTTTTCTTATAATGTACTTGTTTTTTTAAATGTTCCATCGATATATTTACAAGATTTTTTGGTGGAATAGGACGCGTTGTACGATTGAAAACTTGGCTGTAAAGCCAATCAGGAAGCATATCCACTCCTGCTTCATTGATAACTCCTATTTTTAAAGAGAAAAAAAAAAAAATTTTTTTTTTTCATACTTGAACATTCAAGCGAGCGATGTAATTCATGAGTGTTAAAAAAATAATTTCAACGCGCTTACTCCGGGATTGTTTTTCCTGAAATTGTTGTCTTCTCTCTTCCAATTTATTTTCAATAGTATGCTTCTTAGATTCCATTTTCAACCTTTCATTAATTAACGCGTCAAGTTGTGGCACACCGGTAAAAAACTTATTCCAAGTGATTTTTTTAAGCCAATGGTCTGGTTTTGATAAAGAATTAGAGTGCACACTTTTATTATTGCCTTCAGTAGCTACATATCGTGAAGAAACGGATTGGAAAAGCTGACGTGTTCTGCATGTTCTGTTGTGAACGGATAAAGTTTTTGTTAATAAAATATTGAGTTGGCGCGTATTTGATAACATTACAAATTTTTTTTTGTATAGAAATTTCACGAACATCATGTATAAAAAAATTTTTCATGTCACGTGTAATCATGGAACGACGCGAGTGTCACCATTTCAACAACGCGACGCTGCGGACACATATTTATATTAATGGCGCAGCGATATTGCCCTGACGATCATGGAAAAGATTTTTTCACATCAATGGGTAATTCTAATAAATAACAGGTTTAAATAAAATTTCCCGATTCCAATTAATTCTTGAAAATTTCGATGGAAGTCCAAGCGAAAAGTTTAAATTTTTTTGAAAATGAGATACAAAGGTAATATCTTATAGTCATAATAAGGCTAAGAATAAATTATTGACCTCCGTAACTATATCATTTTCAAGGAAAAGATAATGTATTCCATGAAAATTTGGATTAAGGAAGAGTCCCTTGAAACTGGGAAAAAATTAATCATCACTGTGGACTCGAACATATATAATACAATCATTGATCAATATCAATTATTTTGTAATCATATGTATATAGGTTAAACCAACATTTTTCGGTATTTCCCTAAACTTTTGTTTATTTTCGACACCATCTAGCATATTGCAAATACGGAAAATCTGATTAGATTTATTAGATGAGATTTCGCCGATCACTCATGGGATTACTTTCATCCGGAAATGAATTTTATGTTTCAATAAACTCTTAAAAAAGTTTGAAACGACAAATAACATCTTTGAATTTAGCTGTTTACAATAGAATTGCTACCATAAGTAGTACATTCGGAGTATGAAATCACGAGTATTTCAAAGTTGAACAATAATGAAAAGTAATCATTATATTTACTAAGGCCAATAGATAAAAAAAAAAAAAAAAACCATGACAATATAGAACAATTCGTGTTTATTTATTTTCGGGAGAAGAATATAATTTGGGAATTTGATTAACATCAAATATACCAGTATTTATTTGTTAAGGAAAATTAGATAATCCCCACAAATAATGATCAACTTGAATTAAATTGATGAGACTAAATAGATGAAATTTTTTTTTGCTTTGTCATCTAATACGCCCAGAGGCAAAGATTTAAAATAGGTGGGTCAGCCTCTTGAAAAAAAAAAAAAAAAAATAATTCATCGTGAGAAAAAAATACAATTGATCGGCGTAATTAAGAAAAATTTATTTAATTATGCAACTAACCGCCATAATACATAACCCGCGTTACCTACTATAAATTCACATACAAGACAAAAAAAAAAAAAAAAAAAAAAATTTTTTTGTTTGAATTTCCCTCTTCTTTGGATATAAAATATGTCAACCTTAGTATCCTCCTGTGCTGATAATGGGTCTTCACATAACCCAATATCACATCTCTCAAACAGATTCTTTCAAGACGCAGCTAGTATTGCTACAGCCTCTTCCTCAAGGGCACTTTTATCAAATATCGAACAAGGGAAGAGAAATACATCAAATTCTTTTCGTTCTTATTCAACATCTACTCCAGAAAGTGACTGGTTAAAAGGTGATAATGGAGAATGGAACCATTTGTTTCAACAGAATGTTCAAGGTCGCGAACAGTATTCAAAAGAGTTTGTAACTAGTTCATTTATGTCAGAAGAAGATAAAGAGGAGGATGAATATCGACAAGAATGGAGTGATGAAAATTTCACCCAAGTTTATGTCAAGCAAAATGGTTTAGACAAATTACACAATAATATTAGAACGCGACGAAATTCCTATTCTTCGCAAACAAATTCGTTTGTTCAAGAGTTTTTACAAAATTCATCAAATGATACCGTAAATTATCATCAACAATCAACCACCATTTATACAGATCATTGTGATTTGTTTCAAGCTCAAATTTATCTCCTTGATCACCTTTTTTCCACCATTTTAACATATCCAATTTCAACTTATAGACCTTCACCAACAACTGAATGGAATTGGAATAGATTGTTTTCTCCAACGCGTTGGTGTGATAAAGAAGAGGAAGAAAATGATGACGATAAACCATTACGAAACGAACTTCTTAAAAATGTCGCGATTGGTAGATTACAATTATTGTTGGGACATTTGATAGTTTGTACTGATAATGAAAATAGTAATAAACAAAAGGAAGAGTCAGGGTGGGGGTGGGAGTGGGAATTTTATAATTCTCGAGAGTAAATGTTGTTTGTCAAAGGATACTGTTATTATAAGAGAAATTCGAAGATTCTTCTTCTTTTCTGTTTTCAAATATTTCGTACATAATATAATATTATAAACCATCTAGATAGATCAATCAGATAAATTAATTATTACCTCTACCGTTTTCTTTTTCGAATACTTTGTAAATAAATTACTATCATTAATGTTTATGATATTCTAATATAATGTCATTACAAAATCTCTAAATAGAAAAAAAAAAAGATTTAATTTACAGTATTTAAATTTTTCCAAATGGTATCAGCCACAATTCCTGAAAGCACTATAGCCCCGGTCCATTTATTACTACGAAATTTCCGACCACAATCGGAGACATCATCAAAGTTGACGGTCCGAAGCTGCCAGGCAAGGTGCGACCCAGCTCCCATTACCGAAATAATATAAAACGGATAATCATTTCCATTCATATATCCAGCTAACGTTAGAAAGGATAACATTGAACCCGAAAAAAACGTGAGCCAATGTCGCGTCTTGTCTCCAAAAAGCAGAGCAGTCGACTTTACGCCAACCATGAGATCAAATTTTTTGTCCTAAATATATTACGGCAATATCAGTTTCAAGCGTATTTAAGTATACGAGATCCGATTCTTATGTCACCTGATGAGCGTATATGGTGTCATATATTAACGTCCAACAAACTCCTGCTGTATATAATGGAAGCGTGACAGACCACTCGCTACTGCCAATCATCGCAGGCCATCCTAACAAAGCTCCCCAATTAAAAGCCAGTCCTGAAGAGTATTATATATAAAATGCAATTAAAATTTCCGAAATTTCATAAAAAATATCAGATAATCCTATTCGTACCCAGGTACAATTGCGGCCAAAACGTGACGCGTTTCATAAGTGGATATAACGTCACCATACTCAGAGAAGTCGCTCCAAGAAAGATACTATGAAAAAAAAAAATCATCAAATGAATTTTAAAATATTTGTTCATGAACATTTTTTAATTCCTTACCTATACCAATTGAATTGAGTCAATACGGCTAATCCTGCTGATAATTGAATTCCCAAGAAGGTTAATGCCTGGAAAGGTTTTACAACTCCTGAAGCAAGGGGTCGATTTGCTGTTCGTTCAACTTTACTATCAATTTTTCTATCCCACATATCATTTATCGTACATCCTGCCCCTCTCATAATAAAAGCCCCAACACCAAATAATGCCAACGTATATATCGTTTGTGAAACTGGCAATTGGGCATGATATGTTGCCATGGTAATACTCCATGCTATTATATTAAAATCAACGAATTGAGGTAAAAATTATGAGGTCAAAAAAAAAAACAAAAAAGAAAAAAATAAACTTAACTGCATGGTAGATATAGAAGCCATGTTCCTATGGGTTTATCTAAACGAGCTAGAAGTGCATAAGGTACAAGTTTAGAGGGAAGATAGGTGTCAAGCAAAGAAGAATAAGTTGGTAGAGTTTCCTTATACTTTTCTTCACTTGCCGGAAACTTATTATCGTCCTTAATGTTTGAAACAAAACGATATACGGAAGTGTTTATTTTAGGTCGATTAAACTTCTTAACTGAAAGGTTTTGAATCGAATTTACTCTTAATTTACGAGAAATTTTCGTAAACAAAAATGAGTTGCAACAAAATGTCATTATTGTTTGGAAACTGTATTTTATTGAATATAATTGATTGTAATCCGAATTATTGTATTATTTGAATAAAAGGGCAATTAAAAGATCTTTGGATATATTAGGAGAAATCACATTAATTGTCCAAGTGAGTGATTTATGTATTGTTCATTTCCCAAAGACGGAGGAAATTTAATATATAAATAGGCAGGTGTTCATTGGTTGATTGTTGATCGTTGTACAAGATCTTTGTCAAAGGACTTCAAGTGATTATGGTGTAAATTTTTAGCCTTTTCATTTAAAAATGCTACATGAACTGCTCTTGACTTTATCTGGGCTATCTGGTGACTTGTTTGTTCCGTACCCTTCAGAACCGGAAACAGCAACTACTTATAAAATTCCACCAGAGTTTCCGTTCTTACACGAAGCTGAAAAAAGTTCTTTAGAACGACTTGCTGCTTTGGGTTTTTATTATCGAAAGTTAACCAACTTTCTTGATAAACAACGCGGCAGAAATGAAAACAATGAGAACCATGGCTCTGTTGGGCTTCAGAAAGACAATGAAACCTCTCTAAAGAGTACTCCACATGGCTCTTTCATACACGCCCTATGTAACGCCATAAATGAAGTGTTGGCAGACTTTCATAAAACTATTATTGAATCCGAGATAAGGATTCTGAACAAGGAAGACAATATGGGTGGAGTCGTTCCAATTTCACAATTGGTTTCTGCTTTTAGTGAATATTATATCATCCTTCCACATCTTAGTCAGTTAATACTTGACGTTGAAAATAATCCTGTAAAATATTTCGGTTGTCGAATACTTAATTTGATTATTGACAAATGTAATACAGGTGTTCCAGAACTACGAGAAATCATGTTGAAATTACTTCATGCATGTCATGAAGTGATGTTTAAACATATTACTTCATGGATGGTATATGGACAATTGGTGGACCCTTTTGGAGAATTTTTTATTAAAGATAGAACATTACAATATAATCCAATCGAAATACAAGAACAATTTAGTCAGACTAAATGGCATCGACGTTTTATCCTTGACGAATCTTTTATTTCAAATAATCTTCCTAATGATGTTGCCAAATCAATTTTATTTGTTGGAAAAGCAATTGCAACCGTTAGAAATTCAACCAAACCATATGAGAAGCATAGCAAATTTCCGGATAAACTTGCTTCATTACATTTACAATATTTATTGGAACTCTCGTCAAGACCGATATTTCATCAAATTGAGCTCGAAAACATTGTTAATATTATTCGTAATAATGTTGCTCAATGGTTATGGCAAGTAGTTTTGACGGGTGATAAAGTTGTGGAATGTCTTGAAGCTTTTAAAAATTATTTCTTACTCGGTCAAGGTGATTTTGCAACTTCACTTGTTGAACAATTTGAAAAACTGTCAACTTCAAGACTTACCTCCAAAAGAATTCCATTGATTAAAGAACAAGAAATGAATTCTTTATTGGTTCGAGCTTCTGTGGGTACATTAGCAGAAAAAGATTTATCATTTGAAAAATTTAGATTTAAAGTACCAAACACAAATGAACAACAATCCTCAAATGCAATTAGCATGTTTGATGATATCCTCATAGGTGTTCCACTTAGATTTGAATACGATATTGGCTGGCCTCTTGATTTATTTGTTACTTCTGAAGATCTGTCCAAATACGGAGACATTTTCTCATTTTTGATTTCCCTTCGTCGTACCCAATTTAAACTTCAAAAGGTCTGGGCTCGTCTTGCAGCAAATGTAAAGAAGGAAAGAAATTACAAATTTTCTAAAAGAAATAAAAATGTGATGATAGTGCCATGGAATGTTCGCGCATCTATGATGTTTTTTGTGGATTGTTTATGGGCTCACGTGCAGGTTTAAATGATTTTTTATCATCATCTCATTTATTGCTTTTAACCACTATACATACGTACGCTTTGCTTATTTATTAACAGATGGACATTATTGAATCAAACTTTCAAAAACTTGTTCATCGAATCACCATTTCTTCTGCACATCATCAACGACAAAGATCATCATCAATAACTGAGCAGAGTCCTCCTAGCAACGAGTTAGAAAGATTACGTGATTTTGAGGATATCAGATTAGGTCACGCTTCATATATAGGGGAATTGTTACGTGGATGTTTGCTTGAATCTCGCGTGTGCACAGAATCTATTAGAACAACTTTGAAAATTGTTGACAAATTCTGTATATTATTGGATGGGACAATTGACATTGAGGAAAAATTAGAACAAATTGCTAAATATGATGCGGTAATTATCTTTAATTTATGAATCTGCGTATACATCTTTAAAAATTTAATATCTTATAATTTGTTTCTTTTTCCAAGGAATTTCGGGAACAAGTAATGTTTTTGTTTCGAACACTTTCTGGGGTAAATAAAACGGGAGAAGGTTTTGGTGGACCGCCAAGACATCTGGATCAATTATTACTACGTTTAGATTATAGTAAATGGTTTTCAAATTACTTATTAATTCGTCTATAATTTTAATAATAATAAAACCGATTGGTAAATAGAGATGATGATTGAATATATTATGTAGAAGTAAATTACAACAAAGTGACCCTTTAAAAAATTTTATTTTTTTTGAAAAGTATTTGTAGATAAACATCAATTTTTTTATATAATTTCGATATTAAAAATTAATTTAGCATTATATATTTGAGGTAATTAGATTATAATATTTAGCATATTTTATTAAAAAAAAGGGTTTTAAAAGAGATAATTAAAAGAAAAAATGAAAAAATATAATTTCCAATATTTTTATAAATTAATATAATAAATAAAAACTTAGGTTAAGACATATAAACCAAATTATTTGGTAAATATTAAAAAAGTATACTTATACTTTATTATAAACTTATGTAAATTTATAATATAAATTTATATAAACTTATTTATAGTTTTCTATTTAAATTTAAACAGAAGTTTACTTATTAATTTAAATATTAAAAATTATTTATCAAAAAAAAATTTTAGTATATATTAAAAGTTTATATTTTATAAAATTTTAAATATTTAAATAATATATATTTATCAAAAATCATAAAGTTAAAATTAAAAATTTTTGTATATATTTATTTTATGAAATTCAAAGTTTAGAAAAAGATTATAATTTATAACATTCTTAGATTTCTGATATAATTAATATTACTAAATTATTTCTCTCAACTCAAATTTTAGCTTTAGATTTTATGGGTGATTCAAATTGAATTGCTAATTCAAAAGAGAATATATTAAATATTACAGATAAATTATACAGTATAATAAATAGAAATAAATTACAACTTCTAATGAATACAGTCTTTTTTTACATTATAATTTAAATCTAATCACATAATATTAGTCTTAAATTAGAATCAGTTTACTTTTAAAAGGTTAGATTAATAGTAGTATTTATCAATTTTCATTAAAAACAATAATAATATTAACTTAAAATCAAAAGTATTAATAAAAAAAAAATAATTGATTTATATATTAGATATAATGCTATTTTTACTAATAAATATAATCTTCAATTAACATTTTTTTTTTTAAAGAGTATTGTTTTATATTAGTTTTCTTATACAGTTGGTTAAATATTATTAAGGTTGCTGAATAAAACCTAGAGATTTTACAAATCGTTTAAATGGAAAAAAATAAAATTTAACAAATTATTTTAAAAAATTTGCAAAATTCTAAAAAAAGTAAAACTATATCAAAGCTTATAAAATGCGAAATTATATTAAAATCTTAGTAAAAAATTGAAAAGTTTAGGTAAACAACCTTAAATATAATTTATTTTATTATATTAACATCAGATTGTATTTTTAAAAATAACATGTTTTATAATTTAAATGATCTTTAAATCTAATAATTAAAAGCTATTAATAGCACTACTTTACTAATTCAATTCAAAATCTTATATAATACTACTTTAAAATTTAACTTTTTTAATTCTAATTTTAAATTTCTTTATATGTATTATTACTTGTTTATTAAAATCATTCTTTTAATAAATTCTTTTATTCTAACATTATTAAAGCAATACTTAATTAATTGAAATATAATAATATGAATATTAATTTTAACATAAATTATTTATTAGTTAATTAAATTATAGATATTTTTATTATCTTAGATCTTTTGAAATTAAAAAAGTATTTTAAAGTACTATTGAAATTTTTTTGAATCAATATATAAATAAAAAAATACTTATCTATTAAATTAAAAAATATTATTTATAGGTAAGGTTGTTAGATAAAACCTAAAACTTTTGTAAGTTATTTAAATGGTAAAAGATAAAATTTAGTAAAATTATATTAAAATCTTATTAAAAAATCTACAAAATACTGAAAAAGATAAAACTATATCAAAACTTAATATTTAATTTAATAAAATAAAATATATTAAAAAGCTAATAAATATTATTTTAAAATTAATTATAAAAAAATTTAATATCAAAGAATCTATTTTATTAAAAAATTGAATAATAAATTTAATTTATAAGTCTTTTGCATATATTATATTGATCTCTTATCAGTATAGGTAAAATTCTCGGATTTCCACATATAAAAATTGATTTAACCAATCAGAATCCTTGTAGATCGACCAATGGAGATCGACCGGAAATGTTTTCAAAAAATCCTACTCGACAATCGTTACACAACCTTTTCGTCCAATCAAATGTGGGTACAGGGACCTATATACCGTTCCTATTCAAGAAACCTTCTAAAATGTTCCATTTTACGTCATTCTCATTCAATCTAACATAAACAAGAAAATGATAGAATATAGTAGAACATACTGGATAGAATTATTAACAATATTTACCACACCTCAATGGAATTTTGGCGTATGTTAATCTATTTAAAAAAAGTCTAAAATTTTTGATGAACATATGAAATTACACAGAGTGTGAAAAAGTTATGATATGATGTCGAAATCGAACTTGCTGGAAAGATATTCGTAATTGGTGAAGCCCCATTTTTCTTAAGTTTCTTGATATATAAAAAGCAAGGTTTAATCTTCCTTCACGCATTTCCAATACAAAAATAAAAAAAATTTTTTTTTTAATTTTATTTTTATTTTTTTATATTCGAGGAAAAAAAAACCTTTTTATTTGCTTTGAAATCTTTTTACACGAGAAAAAACCTCCCTTTTATATAGTTGGTAACACTATACAAATATCATAATGTCGGAAGGAGCGGCAAAGGTCCCAGAGGGGAAAGCTGGTATGTATATTCAAATAAAGTTTCTTTTTCTTTTCTTTTTTGGGCACGAAGACTTGACCTAAATAACAAAAAATTTTTTTTTGGAATTTGATAACTTATAGTTGGTATTGATTTGGGAACGACATATTCCTGTGTTGGTGTTTGGCAAAACGACAGAGTTGAAATCATTGCTAATGACCAGGGTAACCGAACGACACCTTCATACGTTGCTTTCACCGATACAGAACGTCTTATTGGTGACGCAGCAAAAAATCAGGTTGCTATGAATCCTTATAACACGGTATTTGACGCTAAGCGTCTCATCGGTCGTAATTTCAGCGACCAAGAAGTTCAATCCGATATGAAAGTATGTATTATCTATCTATTTCTTTAATATTTAAGATTGTCATTTAAATACTAACGATTGACGCAAAATTTTTCCGATGTTTCATTAGCACTGGCCCTTTCAAGTCATCGACAAGTCTGGAAAACCATATATTCGAGTCGAATTCAAAGGAGAATCTAAAGAATTCACACCAGAAGAAATATCTTCCATGGTATTGATAAAGATGAAAGAAACCGCAGAGGCTTTCCTTGGTAGTAAAGTCCAAAATGCAGTAATTACGGTTCCAGCTTACTTCAACGACTCTCAACGTCAAGCCACAAAAGATGCCGGAATGATCGCCGGTTTAAATGTTCTTCGTATAATCAATGAACCAACCGCAGCAGCTATCGCTTATGGATTGGATAAGAAGGCCGTGGGTGAACGAAACGTTCTTATCTTTGATTTGGGTGGTGGAACTTTTGACGTTTCTCTCTTAACGATCGAAGAAGGAATCTTTGAAGTAAAGGCCACTGCTGGTGACACACATCTTGGTGGTGAAGATTTCGACAATCGACTTGTTAATCACTTTGTACAGGAATTCAAGCGTAAATATAAAAAAGATCTCACGACCAATGCACGTGCTCTCCGTCGATTACGAACTGCTTGTGAACGGGCAAAACGTACACTTTCAGCATCCGCACAAACTTCCATTGAAATCGATTCCCTCTTCGAAGGTATCGATTTCTATACATCCTTAACGCGTGCCAGATTTGAAGAATTGAATCAAGACTTGTTCCGATCTACAATGGAACCCGTCGAAAAAGTACTTCGAGATTCTAAAATTGACAAAAGTTCAGTTCATGAAATTGTTTTGGTCGGTGGTTCAACACGTATTCCCAAGATTCAAAAGATGGTTTCCGAGTTTTTCAATGGTAAAGAACCAAACAAATCCATCAATCCTGATGAAGCCGTAGCTTATGGTGCTGCTGTTCAAGCTGCTATTTTATCTGGTGATACTTCTGAAAAGACTCAAGATTTACTTTTACTCGATGTCGCCGCCTTATCTCTCGGTATTGAAACTGCTGGTGGCGTTATGACACCACTTATTAAGCGTAATACCACAGTACCGACCAAGAAATCTGAAATTTTCTCCACATATTCCGACAATCAACCCGGAGTACTCATTCAAGTTTATGAGGGTGAACGTGCTCGGACTAAAGATAATAACTTACTTGGAAAATTCGAATTAACTGGAATTCCTCCAGCACCAAGAGGTGTTCCACAAATCGAGGTCACCTTCGATATTGATGCAAACGGTATCTTAAACGTATGTATTTCGGAGATTTCGAATTTTATTATCAACATGAATTCTTGTTCTTTTTGTAAATATTAATTTTTTTAATTGTTCTCTAGGTATCTGCTGTTGATAAGACAACCGGAAGATCAAATAAGATAACCATCACAAATGACAAGGGTCGTCTATCAAAAGAAGAAATCGAACGTATGGGTATGTAATCCAAAATCCACAATTTTTTCATCATTATTTGTCGTGTTTGTCGTGTTTGTCGTGTAACAATATTTATGAACTGAAACTAACACATCTTTATAATAATAGTTTCCGAAGCCGAGAAATATCGTGAAGATGACGAGAAAGTTGCACAAAAGATACAGGCACGAAATGGTTTGGAAAGTTACGCATATAACTTACGAAACACACTTCAAGTAAGTTTTTTTTTTTTTTATTTAAATTATGTTATAAATGAAAATAGATAATGATATAATATTAATTTCAAATTCAATAGGACGAGAAAATTGCTGGTAAACTTGACCAAGGAGACAAGAAGAAGCTTGAAGATGCTATCCAAGAAGCAATTACATGGCTCGAAAATAATCAAGAGGCAGAGAAGGAAGAATATGATCATAAACAGAAATCACTTGAAGAAATTGCCAATCCAATAATGATGAAACTTTATGGTAGCGCAGGCGGTCCTCCACCAGGCGCTGGAGGAGGTTTCCCACCAGGTGGTTTCCCAGGTGGTGCACCTGGTGCACCTGGAAGCACTGATGAAAGCGGACCAACAATCGAAGAAGTTGATTAATTTACGTTTACAACCATCCAATTTTCATTGCTAAATCTTGCTTTAAAAAAAAAAAAAAAAAATTTCAAACCAAAACCAAAATTTATATAACTACTACTATATAAACTTTCTTTCTCACCCATCATACTCCTCGTTTTTTAAAAGCAATCCGAACTAATAACTAGAAAAATAATTAGTGAAAAGTTTTATTTGTTTGAAAAACTTAAAATTAAAAAGCATTTGCGCGATAGTAGAGTTTTATATAATATGTATAATGTTTCAATAATCAATTATAAATTTGAAAAACAAAAATAAAAATAAAAAAAAAATATAAATCATTCTCTTATTTGCATTTATTAATAAAATTTTATACTATGCGTTTTATTGGTTAATAATGATTGATTTTACAGTATTTATTTATCCATTTCGATTTCGTATGAAGGTCTAACATCAATTGGTATTTTGGCAAGTTCTAAAATAAAAAAAAAAAAAAAAAAATGAAAAAAAATAATGATATAAAGAATCGAATTATGATAAAATTAATTACCTAAACTTTCCAAAGCACAATTTACTTGTTCAGAAATTTTACCATATTTTGAAATAAAAAGTGCGACACGTGATTTATCGCCATCTCCTTGCATTATTAAAATCTCTCTCGTTAAATTTGATACAGCTTGGGATACCTTAACGAAATTAACGGAAAATCTTTTTGACTTTTCATCATATTCAAATCCTCCTTGTTCTAAAATATAATTAATCTGGATACACTGACCCAATCCATGAGCCTTAAAGGGAAACAAAAATAATATATTAGAGAATTAGAGAATGATTGCGTAAATTTCTTTTTTTTTTTTTTTTTTTTTTTTTTACGTATCACACCTCATTAATACCGAAACGAATTGATCTAAAAGCGGATGCAAGATATGTCACATAAAATTGTTCAAGAGAAGGTGCAG
Organism: Funneliformis mosseae; assembly: GCA_910592005.1. NCBI lineage: Eukaryota > Fungi > Glomeromycota > Glomeromycetes > Glomerales > Glomeraceae > Funneliformis > Funneliformis mosseae. The sequence goes on along the minus strand of CAJVPP010000191.1, from coordinate 8,976 downwards.
TCAAAAGTCCCTTTTTAAGTAACAATTCTGCAGCAAATAATCCGGTTATATCTAACGATAATAAAAGGGTCGATCAAGTGTTTTTTTTTTTTCTTTGTAAACTGTAATAGACAAAAAAAAAAGTACCAGCTTTAGCTTCTTCGATGGCAGAATAAAATTCTTGCAATCTGGATCGAACAGTTTCAGGATTTGGTCCAATAGTATAATGAGGTCCATTAGAATGAGCCACTTCATGAAGAAGTATGTGAGTCTGTATGATATAAAAGAATAAGAAAGAATATCAATATCAATATCAATATATATATATAAAAAAAAATTAAAAAAAAAAAATTTATTCACTTACGAAAAACGCGTCGAAACACAAATGTTGAATTTGATCGTGACCAATTGTCAAGTGAGCGATTGGAACCAAAATCTTTTGATATTTTCCTAAGATTAATATAATATATACACAAGTTAATTTACCTTGTATTAAAAACATCATTATAAATTTATACATATCATACCTTCTTGAACGTTCTTTATGATTACTAATTTACTGCCTATACGCTTGACTTCTTCCTAAATACAAAAATATATTAGAATATGCCTCATGATTAACAATTCGTAATGTTCTTTTCACATTACATCGTTTGGAAGATTATAAGCAGCGGTCATTGGAACTGCAACGTCTCCGGAAGCGTATAATTGATTTACTACGACGATTGGGGTAGCTTTTAATTTTTTATTCTTATATTCATCAGGAACAGGTAAGTGATTTTCAACATATTGCAAACTATTCGAAAATTTTTCCAAAGTTTTAGAAAATGGGAAATCACGTGCATGAATATAAAAATTAAATGCACTTTTAGCGGAAAATAGTTCATCAGTATACACTTCGTAGGGTCCGACGGTAACTATAAATATTTATAAGAATTGTAATAAATCTCATTCGTAAAGAGTGTGAAAAATAAAAAATGCTTACCTTCGATTTTACTTTCTTTACTAATGTTAAGCCAATCCACTTCACTTTCAAAATAATTGTTACTTGAAAAAGCATCAGCTCTACTTTTCAAAAATTTACTTAATGAATCATCATCAACTAATCTAGAACTTTCTTTCAGGAGAATAGATACATCACATAATAAATCTTTATATTCAATTGAATATGGATTTGAATACAGTTCCCCAGTATCTTCATTTCTTTTAATGACGTGATAAAATCCATTAGCATCCTTTTGTTCTTTTGGTGATAATTTTTTAAGCCAATGATTAAATTCATCTTTGGTCATATCTTCAGGATAAAAATTTCCCCCGAGTGGTTTATGTTTAGGAATATTTGGTGGATAAGGTAATGTATATCCATCAACTCTATCCCACGGTCCTTTCATTAATTTAAAAAATAATATAGCATTTTCATCACGTGGAGTTGCCGATAATAACTGCTCTAATAGAGATTCATTTCTCTTCCACTTTTGACGAAGATAAATTCTTTAAAGAAAAATTTTAAAATTTTATTTTATTTTATTTAAATAATTTAAATCATTAAAATACATAAACGATTCTTTTAAATCTTATAAACCTATCAATGATCCTTCCAGCTGCAACCAATTTTTCTACGGCAACTTTTTCATTATTTGTAAAATCAGACAAATCGGCTCCTAATGATATTGGAGCATATTGAGCAATTATTTCACTAATTTCTCCACTAGAAGACATAATGGATTATAATTTTAAAATGAAAATGAAAAAAATGACGACGAACGAAAAAGAGCCTGGGAATTTTTTCTACTTTTAAATTAAATTTGATAGATATCACCGGACGTGACATTTTAACATAAGATTGATTATCTTCGATGATCATTTGAAATTAATAATACAATAAATAATAGTTTATTAAACTCATTCAAACACTGTTATTATTATTATTACTCATTTGTGCGTTTAATTCCATAAATTTTATCATCTGATACTGTGAATGCATAATTACAATCTTTGAAAGAAACTTTTTAGAAGGAAAAATTCATTTAGAAAAATTTTCAATATTTATAAAGATTAAAAGGAAAATAAATTCGTATAACTTACCTGTGACTTTATTTAATATGTCAAATGATTCCTCATCTTTTTGTTTTTTCTCTTTTTCTTTTTCTTTTTCTTCACCAGTTCCATTGAAAGAATTGTTTTTTGAACTATTTGGTTCTTGTTGTTTTTCTAAAAGTAAACTTACGTTTTGTAATAATTTATAAGCAGCAGTCGCTTGATGTTGTGTGATACCTTGAGTGGACTATGTTAATTCAAAAAAGAAACTGATAAATAAACAAATCTCTCATTAAATATTTTAAAAAAAGATTAGTAAAGAAAGGGAATAATACATTTAATAAATCACCATTTTCTAGATTTGCTGTGAAAGAGGCAATATGGTTGTTTAATTTTGATAGCGAAGTGAAATTTTCGTCAGGGCTTGTCTAATATTATTTTAATCGAAAATGTAAATAAATGAAAGGGGGTGATAGAAAGCAACAAATAAAAAAATCTTGATCACTTAAATATTACCATATTTATGTGATTTGGTATATAAAAAGAAAAGTCGGTTAGAAATTTTTCGAAAGACGAGTTTGAAATGGTGGTTATTTATGTTGTTGAACTTATAATATCAGGACTCGGAAAAAAACGATAGCCAGGGTCACCCAAATTTGGATAGATCTTCAATAATTTCATCATATAATTATATATAGTAAGTGGTTTAAATTAAAATAATATAAATAATATAAATAAATTAAGATCATAATTTGTTATATTCGACTTTTATTATTAATTGTTAAAAAAAAAAAAAGTTGATAAGCAGATATCTGTGACCTCCTGTATTCTATGAAAGCACATCCATAAGTGTTGATAGTCTTCTTTGACTGATTTACAAAAGATACATAATCAATTTTTGTACAAATCTGAGCATCTTACTGAAAGCTTGTCTATTGTAGATAGTTCTTCAATTAAGGATTTTAATTTAAAACCTTTTTTTTGTCTCTAAATAAAAGAAGTGGTAGCAGAAGAGTCACCTATATTTGAAGTAAAAATGAAAAAGGAGGTAGGCTAATGAATATTAAAAGAACGAGTATGTTAAATTAATTGAGAATTTCTATTGAAATCTATGAATATCGAGAATTATTTGGCTACATTCAGGTCTTTCCAAAATTTTTTAGTTGAAGATTCAATGAGAACCTTATTAAAACTGAAAAGAAGTTGTATATCATCACTCACTGTGAGATTCAATATTAAAGGTGATTTGAAACATCTATCTTTTGCAAATATATCGACTATATTATTGTAATAATCTCCTGAGTGTTCTTTAACTTTTATCAACTTGACAGAGAACTGTAATTCAGTGATAATATAATTGACCAAAACCCAGACAGTGTAATTAGGTATTTTTTCATGTGTTCTTATTGTATAGTTGTGATTCAGATAAAAATTGTTGTAACCGTAAATAATAGCTTAGCTATCTAAAAATATTATTGGCGAAGAAAGTTTTAGGTAAATAATTAGGATAGTAAGAAAGGCAAAAAGTTCAGCTTTAGTGAACAATGGATGGTGTAATACTACAGCATTAAAAAAATTAGGGTGATAAGGTTTTTATATAAATGAGATAATTTAGTAAGATCATCTTGATAAGAAACATCCTTAATATATTTTCTAATAAGCATATTATTTAAAGACAGAATTGAGAAATCAATAATTCTGGTAATTGAATGATCTATTATAGGCAAAACAGATTTTAAAAGGCATCTTTTCTCATCAATTGATAATGATGAGATGCAATATAAATTTTAGGAGTTTGTTTCATGATAAATAATATTTTTTAAATAAATAAGATATATAAATTCTTTTTACAACTACGGCAGTGAGAGTATTATAGCCTTTAATACAAGTTATATACATGATATACATGATAAATCTTCCAAAAATTTTTCTCAAGTGATTAAATGGATTTTTGCAAAAGTTTAATAGAGTTACGTCATTAAGATTATAGCTAAGATATTAAACAATTGATCTATTATTGTAGTTTTAACTAATGTTTACATGAGGGTCAGCTTTAATAAAGTGTTAAACGAGAATGTTATTTTAATTTTTCATTTTTCTGAAGATCCTTCTGATGATGATTACATTCATAACAGGGTGATGGATAATCACAAATTCTTTTTTCAAGTCATCTAAACTAATTTCTATACTAGGATTATCTATGTAACTATTGTTTATAAAATCTAATCTATAAGAAATATTCACTAATCTACTATTTAAACTATCTAAAATTTTTCTTTCTACTATATAATATAATTTAGGAGTGTAGGCAGCGGGTATGTGATTATATATATATTTTTGAGTAATTTCTTTCTAATTCAATAGATGGAAACTATTAATGTCCAAAAACTAATTGATAAATAGTAATGAGTATTTGTGAAGAATATTACTATATTTCTTTAGTTTATCAACGTTGAATATAAGATTTTAAAGTAGAGAGTTGCCTTTAATTTTGTTAGCTAAATATTAATTTATAATTAAGGAGATGCCATTATTTTCATAATTCAGTAAACTCAATGATGTGCTGATGATATTTCTATAAGATTTAGCAGCAAATTTTTTTGTCTCATTTCTGTAAAGGAGAAACGTGTAAGGAATGTTGAGAATATAGTTGAAATAATTAAATTGTTGAGATGTGTTTGTATGTTAATTTTGAATTAAATTGGTAAAGAAGCACTATAAAATACAATTTCAGTTATTGTGTTCATAGATGATTTAGATTGTAAAAGATGCTACCTTTGAATAAACAATCAGAAGTAGTTGAGGTCATTAATGAATTATATTTAACAATCCATTTTAGTAGGGTAGAGATTTTGTTACATTCATTAAAGAACAGTGGGATAGTCTGTAAATAGTATTCTAATAATGAAAAGAGCATCATATTAAGAATATAGATAAGTTATTTATCTGTAAGTGGTTTTGATTTAAGGATTGTAGTGAATTTGGTAATAGTGTCTTTAATCTGTTTTTTGACAAAGTTTTTTAAATTGAATATATTAATTCAGAATCCTAAAAAATGAATAGAGCTAAGTTCTGATTTGATATCAACTATATTAGATTCAAATTTAATAGGTATTAGTTGTAGTGTGTGATATTATTCATTAATAATTATAATTTTGATTTATTGATGGCAGCTGTTGTGATGAAGATTGAGAAAAGAAGTATCATTGATTAAATTAAAAGAAAGTTTTGGGTGATTAAGCAAAGTATCATCTATAGCATCTAATAATAGTTTTCTATTATTGAATTCTATAAAGATATTGGCATTACCATTATAAAAACTTCAGTCTATATTGATAAAGCCAGGTTTATGAGAAAAAATAGAGGATAAAAAATTCAATTTGTCTATCTTAATATCATCTGATATAGCAAAAGCTAAGAGCGATGTGAATACATTTTCTTTTTTATCAGAATGAATCACATGAGAAGAGTTTTTCAAAGTATAACAGAGATCATCTTTATGTAACTTTTGATTTTGTTTATTATTATTGATTGAATTATATAATAACGCATTAATATTATTATTATTATGATTAGGATTCACAGACATATCAAGATTATTTTTGGGTTGACTTGTGTAACTGACACATAAGTTTATTTATTATTCAGTTTGTTTTAATTATTTGATAATGATTTATTATGATTTTCGAGTGAAGGTTGTTGTGTGTTAGTAGACATTAGAGACGAAGGGAGATTATTATGTCTTGTTATATTTGTATTTGTAAGCATGTCATTATCATTGAGTATGTCTATTTATGAATTTAGTTTCTCTTTATCAATAGTCAAAATAATATCATTATTTTCTTTAGTAGGAAAAACAGTTTCAATTGTATTTAAAATTATATTTTCTGTTTTATGTATTCTATGATTGCTCATTTCAGTTTTATAAATATTATAAATACAAGACCTCGCAAGGTTATTTATAAAATTATTGTTGAAAAATATTTTTTGAGCAATACGTACTACTTAGAAAATTTTAATGTATTTTTCGTTTAATTTCCTGACAAGCCAGAAAACTTCTAGTATTTCATATGAGAGAAATTCCACAATGATAAAGTCTCTTTTTTTAAGTTCAGGTGTAATTTAATTTTTTTAGTTTTTGAAAATCTAAGTCTTCTTTAATATAAGATATTTAAAAATATTAAGAGACATATTGTATGATTAAAGTGTTCAATAAAAAGTAAAAGTTTTCTTTGAAAAATAAGTTTTTGTTTTTTCTAAAATTTGGTATTGTAAAAAGTGAAAAAAAGTTTCATGTTAAATTCGTTAACCTAATTCGTTAACAGCATTATTATCAGTTTTATCATTATGATAGTTTTTATTATTTTTGTAATTCTGGTCTATTAATTATTAATTTGCATTAAGGAATTACGATTCTGTATGATAATGATTTACAGAATTATACTTGATCATTTATTTTACTAAATATTGGTTTAATTAGATTGAACTTATATTCATTGGAAAGCTTTTGTTAAGATGGTTCTAATGATACTATTTCTATCAAAATGTTAATTATTAGTTCAAGAGTTATTCCATTTAACAATATAAAATTCTTATAAAAATAATCTAATTTTATGTCTCAACTGAGATCTAAACTTATAACTATCACAATATAATCTACAATAGAGACTCACTTCTTATGAATTAAGCCAGGTTTAACTAATTCTAATTATATTCTGGCAAATTTTTTTTTTGAATATGACAGTTTTGCATGGTCTTTATTAAATTTATATAAAACTAGATACATATAATAAAATAAAAAATATAAAAATATTTATAAAAGAATTTAACTAAACTACTTTATTAATACCAACCTTGCACTTTATTAAAATAAACTATAAATAAAAGAGAAAAAAAAGAAAAACTAAACTAGACTAAACTATTATACAGTTATCAAACATCTAAAAGAAAAAGTGTGATTACAGCTATTCTAAAAATTTGATTAATGGAAACCATAGGCAGTAGCCGCTAAAAAATATAAAGGGTTTGATGTTGAAGGAAGAAGAAAGAAGTGTGAGAAATCTGAGGAGACCCAAGAGATAGTATAATCTTCTTCAATGTTATTAGCAATTTTTCATTCATTAAGAGAGCATTTATTTTATTTATATCTTATGACAAGGTATGAAAATATTATGATAAAGTGAGGATAAAAGGCCATGCAATAGACTTTTAGCAGACAAACAAGCTATTACTTTGTCTGACAGAGATAAAGGTATAATACCTTTAAGTAGGTCAAGGAACTAAAAATCAATTAAGGTGGGTAAAATATTCCAGATTGGAGCTGATAATATTTCTTGAACAAGTGAGTTATCATTAAGAGTATTTAACTCTTTGAAATGAGTGATAAATGTTGATTTATATGAAGTAGCTAAATCATGAATATTTAGTTCATTATTAGAACACAGTCACAGGTGCTCAAAATTTTCAATTTGAGAGTAACAATAAAAACATCTTGGTAAGGTATATGTGTCAGAGATGTGAAAATATACTATCTTTAAAGTAGAAAGCATTTGGAGCAACATTTTAATTTTAAAATTCTTTTTGAAGTAGCCTATAAAGAATGTCTTATGAGAAGATTCTTTGTTATTTAGAATTTTAAGAGAAGAGGTCAATCTACAGGTTTGTCATAATATTTGTCTAGATGAAAAAGCAAGAGTAGGGAGTCAACCAGACTAAGTTATCAGACAAAACTTGAAGGTTTTGATAGGCATCAAAATCAAAACCCATCGAAACATTTTGTTAAATATTTATATTAAAGACAAAATTGTGAAAGTTTTGACAGGTGACAAAAGTTTCAATAGATAACAAAATACATTGAAATCTTCAGATAATAAAACACAAATTTTTGAATTTAAAAATTTATTATTTTTGTATAACAAGTATATAATAAAGATTATTTTCTTTTAAAATATCATATAATATATTTATAGATAAAAAAAAATCAAAAAATTTACATATTGATCATCAAGTCCAATTATATCATTTATTTTCCATATTTTCTTTATTTAAATTCATGACAATATTCTTATTTTCTTCTACTTTATCTATAAACTTTCATTTAAAAAATCATCTAAAGGTTAGAACTGGATTTGATATTCAAATTTAAACACAGATATCCACAGGTTATATAATTTATTAAGCTTTAAAAAACTTTATTTAATCTGCACAGTTTTGAAATAGAGATTCGATATTCCAGATCTGATTTTTAAATTTAAATAAATTCAGATTAATGTTGCCAGCCGATAATCATTTTAAAAATCTCCGAAATCCGAAACTCCGTAATCCGAAACCGAAATTATTTCCGAAAACCGAAATTCCCTCCGAAATATATTAACTCTTCCGAAACTCCGAAACTAATTTCGGAATTATATTTACTATTTAACTATATAAGTTTCGGTGATTTATAGCCAAAATTTATCCGAAACTTATATTACTCATTTATTATATAGCACCGAAACTTCTCCGATAATAATAAATTGATCAAATTTAATTAAACTTAATTAAGATATTAAATTAAAAAATTTTAATTTACTAAATCAAGTAAAATAAAAATTTATTTGATAATCTAATCATTTTTTAAAATTTAATGATAATCTTTCTCTGTGTTTTTTAATGATAATCTTTATCTTTCTTTTTTAATTATATATAATCATGGAAAGTATAAAAAAAGGTGGTCGTCCTCAAGGAAAACATTGGGAATATTATGAACGTTCTGAAAATACACAAGATGGTCATGCTCGTGCTACTTGTAAATTTTGTGGGTTTTCTTTGTATAGAGGAGAATGTGCAAAAATGGAAGGTCATTTAGCTAATCATTGTAAAAAAGCACCGGGTTATGTTATACGAGAATATCTTCAAAAACTTTCTAATTCTGAAAAATCTGAAGAAACTTCTAATTTTTCTTCTAACTCTTCCTTTAAT
>CAJVPP010000190.1:0-41480 GCA_910592005.1 Funneliformis mosseae | reverse complement strand
ATATATCAAAAAAGTGTTTACCTTTTCGGTAAAATACTTTCGAATATTTTCTGGATGTGCATTAGCTATTTTTTTTTTATAATTTTCAACAGTTTTATAGCAAACTGAAATGCCGGCATTATGCATTGTATTAATTGCATCACATGATACACCCGATGCTGTAAAGTAAAGTCCAATTTTCAAAGGATATTGGTTTACAAATTTATTTCGTATTACTGCTATTGAATAGCATATACTAACCACCTTTTTTTTGTTTTCATTTTTATTATGAGCAGATCTTCTATCTGGAGTAAATGAATTATATAATTCATTAACAATCCTTTTAATAATGGTTCAGCATTTTTCAAGCATTGTTTGAAAAGTATTTGGATCCAATTCGAGAGTAGTGTTTTCTTTTCTTTGTTTTTCATATAATACTTTAGTCATATTGTAATCTTGTTGGCAAATGATAATGGTTTATGTTATTATTATTAACAATTACATTATTTTGTATATTAGGAATATTAGGATTATTAGGATTATTTCGAATACTATTAATTTGTAATTTTTATTGCGATCGGGTTCAATAATACTAAGATAATGCGGATAACATAATTGTTTTCCAAATTCTAAATAATTATATTGGTCAAAGGTGCCTTTTTCTTTTGCTTTTCTTAATGCATTAGTTGTAATTCCGCGATATTGATTTGAATTTATTTGACAATTATGAATAGAACAAGGGCCAAGATTTTTTCGAGTCATTATATTAAAATTATAAAATATTAAAGTTTTAAAATTGGTTTTTAAAAAAAAAATTTTTTATTCTTTATTTAACCTTTTTATCTTATAAATAAAACAAATTGTTTTCCTAAAAGATTAATTTATTCATAACAGCTCAACTTTATTATCATACATGCTATGTATACGTGTTCTTTATCATGAACGCGCTTCGCTATATTAATATACACGTGACAAGAATTTAGAATTTTTATTGGTTTGATTTGGTGTAACATTTTATGTAGATCACAAATATTAAACCAATTAAAACAAACTTCCATCACGCTTCAATCGCGTCTTTTACTCTCTTTCTCACTATGTCCAACAGATATTCTAATTACTTTCGTGAAACGCTACCAGAAAATTACACCTTTCTTGGTTTCTATAAATATCGTCGTCAGCAATCTGACTTCACTTTTTCGTACCAAAAGAGTCCCGTAAACTTAGGTGCGATCTTGTAGAACTAATGAAAGAAGATTCGGAAGTAGCAAACCGGTTGTTACAGAACTATAAGATTATTCCTTTTTTTTATGTTGAGGGTTCGAACGTGGTTATGCGACTAGGAGGGACATCTGCGCTTTGACCCTCTGAAGATCTGCGTTTTCGTCGTGTATCACAGGATTTTTCTTGTGCACTCAACTACGGTGACATCTGCGCTTTGTTCACCTTATGGTCTGCGTTTCCGTTGAGTGCCCGTTGCGTGCCCTCAGCTTTAGTTTTATTTTTTATTATCGCTCTAACTATTATAATTACTTCAACATATAAGAATCATCGTGAAAAATATCCTGATGTTCAGATGTTTTGGAATAACAGAGTCATCTGTCGTCAATTCGAGTCTACAATTAGAAAGTTTTATTACATTCCCATTACTTTGAGTTCCTATTCCAATTCAAACTTGTATTATTACATATCCTTATTAGGTAAATACGGCTCGAACAGTAATGTATGGCACGAGAAGTTGATCAAAACCGCCTTAAACGAAGTAGATAACAAACTGAAAACCGATGACTCTAACTATGGACCGGTATATTTATATATGTTCTTTTTTTTGTGTCACTTGCTTCTGCACCTATTTTCCTAGAAATCGTGATGATCAGCAGTAATAGCTAAATTTATGTAGGATTTAAACAACGAGATCGAAAACTTTTTTCAATCATCCAATTTGTTTGGGAAAGTGAACAACGAAACGGACAGCGAAAAGGACGAGGTAATTGAGGTATGGTATTCACATAAAGTTATCACTATTTATAATAGATAAATTCGGAAATACATATTCATTATCTCTTTTAGATTATTCATCGGAAAGAAAAACATAAGCGAGATGAGTTTCTTCAACATGCAATTGAACAGGAAGCCTTATTCGAAGGTTTAAAATTACAAACTCCTAAAAATCGAGAAAACGAATTTGGTCCAGAGCAGAAAAAGATCAAACCAAATGAAAGTGATGAAGAGGAGATTGTGGTGTCACATGATTCGCAGTTTCAGGCTCAACAACGAACACCCGAACGTCAATTCAGTCCATCAACTTCCGTGCCTGAGGTAATTACGTTTTATGTTTAGCATATAAAAGCATTTTTTTTTTTAAAACCTTTTGTATGCACATACAGGTTATTGATACTGTTTTCGAACCTCAGCCGATGGTTTGGGAGTTCGATGAACCAGAGCCAACCTGGCTAAAGAAAGTAATAAACCGACAAAAGTTTTTGATCTCACAAACGGATCCGTCTTCCAGATATGAATCGTCATTAAGGTATTTTTTTTGATATATATAAGGTTATTTTTACTTTTTGTTGCACCAAGTCCTGACCAATTCTTGACTAATTCTTAGCCCGATCTGGTGGCGAATAATAGATGCCTCTGATCCAAAAATTACATCAGATCTTCTGACTGAAGCGGACATGTCGGAGCTGATCGCCGTATTTGCATCTGTCCTTAATGTAGGCAATCCCACTGAAGATTGGGCTATACTGGAACCTTCAGTTGAGAGGTGTTTACAGGCTCTTGCTAAGGTCAGTGTTGATAATTTAGCATTATTATATTTTGTTTCATTTTATTTGTATTATTTATTAACGTACGTTTTGATCCCAGCTTGATAACGATCATCTCAGTAGGGTTGGAAAAATAGTGCAACTCGAAGGATCACATGGAGCTATCCTTGAAATTCAGAAAATAGTGAAGAACGTTGAGACATCAAGCTTAAGCGTTTCTTTATTTGGCAATGAAGATACGAATGATAAGGTAAAGCCAACACCTTCTGTTGAAGAAAAAGACTACCTGAACCCTGATGTGCAATTTATTTTGGACTTGGTTCGATTTACGTAAGTTATTCAATTCATGTTAATTCGGAAATTTTATTATTCTGCATGTATCTGCTTAGTTCCTTAACCATAACTTTAACCAGATGTGAAATGCTTGCGAAGGGAATTCCCCAGCGAAAATATTCTGAAAGAGACGTTGATGTATTCATCAACGGCACCTATTTTCGTGCCTTGACAATATTCTAGACAGCCACTTGTAAGTTCCACTGTCAATTCTAAGCATTTTCGTTGTTGTTAATAATACTTATAATTGTTCTTAAATAAGTGGGGAGATGGTATCAAGGGCTTCTCGAGATCGTCGAGTTAGGGCAATAGACACCCCAGAAACCACAGAAGGCTATCATATGGACTGGATGTTCACGGTACACTAGATTTTGGAGGTTCATTGTTAATATTACTTACCAATACTAACTTAAATTAACAGAAGCATGATCTAGCAAAAGATTTGCCGTATGGTCGCGAATTTTCACTTTGCGAGCGCACCGGCTCTATGATTGAAATCGAAAGAATGAAGCTATATCAGTTGAAGGTGGAGGAATGCTGTCAAAACAAGTATTAAGAGCTACCACCAAGCTTCTCATGCCTGGATTCTTATCTCATTGTTTTTTTATTCGTGCCTTCTTAGTTGTTTATATAGGAGGTGGGTTTTATTCATCAGTAAACTTGGCAGACTTTGATATTCCAACGACATATTCGGAACTTGGGTCTATCATTAGGGTTTCGCGCATTATGCTTCAGGTTAAGGTTGGTACAATCCAAAACCCAGTATTTAAATTATAGTTTTATATTCATCTTCCTTGCTATTTGCAGAAACTGTTGAATCTTACAGTTTGCCGTTTCAAGCTTATGAAGGAAAGGGCTTTTAAGGAAAATTCACTAGTGGAAAAGTGTTAATGAATGCCCGATTACAGGAGTACCGATCACCACAGAAACCGAAAAAGGATTATCGTAGTTCATTAGTTGGGATATAGTAAACATATTGGCACTTGAATATGTATTTACAGACAAATACTATCTGATTTATAATGTGAAAGTTCTCGATATAATTAATGTATATTACTGCACTTTGACGCTTCGGCGCTTTGTCAGTCATTAAAAAATAACAAACCAAAGTTAATAAAGTTTGCCATTCAACTAGTGTATGTGTGTAATGCATGCTTTTCTCATCACTTGTGGTATTTGTTCTGAAACGGAATGTACGTACGTGATTATTCTTTCCTAAGACACTAAGGTGATACGAGTATGATGTGTGTATGCAACCAGTATTCTCTGACTTTTCCTGAACCAAGGTCAGCGAAATTTTAGCTACATTATTTACAGTTATTTTGTATTTGATGAAGTCTTGACTTTAGTTAAGAGAAGACCGTCCACAGAAAGATGGATCTCGGGCTTTGGTTAAAAATGAGGTTCAGGACAAGACAAAATGCTCTGATGAAGCTTTTCGGAAAGATCCGAGAAGATGTATAAACTTTTTAATAGCGCGGATTATTCCCCCATCATACGTCTTAAATCTAACTAAGGATGAAAAAGATTATGTAATTGTTGAAAATTTTAAAGCAGAAGGTTTTGATGAGCTCAGACAAGCTTGTTCAGTCTCAGTATCTGAAAATGTATTCTAATAATCGTTAAAATTGTCTATGCCTGAATAAATGCTTTCTTGAAATTATGTTTCTTCGAAAGATAATCTATTTTAATAAAATATTTTACGTAATTAAGACTCAACAACCCAGAAAATAGTTACGCGCCCTTGCGGCATTACCATCAAAAATTAACAATCAAGGAAAATGTTACAGAACGATATTGGCAAATTTGAATTAGTAAATAAATGATCGGCAATTCATTTGCATTTACATATAAAATTTAACGAAAATCCTCTTTTTTATTAGTACAATATACATTGAATAATAAGTTAAAAACATACAGTATATGGTTTTGAAAGTTCATTTAAATTATAATTACCTTAAAATTCGAACTTTAACCTAAATTAATCGGAAATGACTTTTTATACAGAGGTTTATCAAAAGTTTCTGAACAAATTTTTATGCAATATAAAATGCTTAATTTTTAAAGCTCAACCAAAAAAACTTTATTAAAACTTTATTTTAAGCTTATCAAAACCTACATTTTGTATTATTAAACTAGTATTTAATTGGACCACCTTCCGCCGCAATCACCACTTGAATTTGTGCTGGCATACTATTGACTAAATTTTCAATCAGACATTTCAAAATTGCTTTCCATGCATTTTTAACATTCCTTTCAAGTTCAGTAAAGTTGGTTGGCTTTTTCTTTTTATTTCTAATTTCTTTTTTACTTCAGCCTATAAATTTTCAATTGGGTTAAGGTCTGGGCTCTAAGCGGGTCAAAAAAGAATATGCAGATTTTTTTCTGCACAAAATGATGATGTAACCTTTGTTTTGTGGGGTCTAGCATTATCTTCTAAAAACAAACCACTGTTTCTTGAAAACATGTGCTTCATTGTAGGTAAAGCATATTTTCGCAGTATTTTAACGTGAGTAACTCTGGTTGCTGATCTATGAAGTGGTACAATCAGTTCCATCTCTTTTCGTGAAAAACAATCCCAAAACATGCAGCTTGGGCTGTGTTTAACTGTGACTGAAACACAAGAGAGTGACTATTCATCTTCTGATTCTCTTCATACTCTGCAAGTACAACTTTATTAAAATTGAGTAAAGGTCGATTCATCACTCTATAATACTTTTTCCTAATCATTTTTTATCCAACTTTCATGTTTTAAACACCATGCAAGTCATGCCTCTTTATTTGCTAGTGAAATGAGAGGTTTTCGTCATGTAGTATAACTTCTTAGTCTAAGTGAATAAAGGGTGCGATAAATGGTAATTTCTGAAACATTCTGGCTTATTTTTTTTTCATAGTTTTATTATTTCAGTAGCACATAATCGTCAATTTTGTGCTTTTTCGTTTGTTACTAAATGTTTAAACTAATTGCGATTTGTGATGTTGATCAGGTACTGTCATCTAGAACGAGGCTTAGAATCAATAGATCCAGTTTCAGCATGCCTTTTTAATGTATCATAAACTGTTGTTTTGTCATATCCAATAGTTTTTGCAATCTGATTATACAAATTGCCATTTTTACGAAGATAAAATATGACACCTTATTGTTCTGCAGTCAATTCGTTATTTTTCCTATTGTTGCAGTTGTAACCACAATTTGTAAAAAAATAAAGTAAGAAAGAAAAATGAAGTTAAAAATGTTTTTTAAGACAAATAAACAAAAACAACCCATATTTGTATAATAAACATTACTTTTTTTATATAGCAATCGCATTTCAAAAGTCACATTCAAAAACTTATAATAACCCTCTGTATATAAATTATATAACATTATAATATAACACAAAATTTGCTAATACTTGATAACTAAGGATTAGTGATCTTAGTTTAATCTGAAAGGTATGAGTCCTTATTGTGGATTACATTACATTTAGGTTTCAGCTGAAACATAAAATTAGATGATTTTATATGTAACAAATACATAGGCGTTTATATTAATATGTGAGAAACTGGTTGATTGATCTATTGATCAATGTTGATCATGTCTAAATACTAGATTTTGAAAAACATGTAAATGCAAATGAAGTCAAAGATCGATAGAAATTTAACCTTCGCTGATAGGTCTATAATGGATTTATTTTATGTTTTAAACTCAAGAGCTCTTACGCAAGTAAGAAAGTAATTAGTTAGTAGATTAGATATTACCTTTAGGTAATTATAGTAATAATAGAATGCATTGCACTGTCACAGCACTATCTAATCAAGTTATCAATAGGAGTAGAGGTTGAATTCAATTCCTAGATGAATTTGACGTTATGAATATAAAATTACTATCTATATAAAAAACCTGATTTCTTACGGTCTTATAAGTTATCAATAAGATTAAACTCTATAAATTATATTAGTAAAAATAGGATATATAACAAACTTAGTTGAAGTGAGCCTTCTATTCAAAGGTAACAGTACCCAATAAGATCTAGTAAGCCTATGACTACAGATTTAAATGATTTTAGATAGTCTATACTAGATGGTAATCGTATAGAGATATGCTTTTAGATAAGTTTCTGTATTTTGTAAATAGAATCGAAAATATATAAAAGTAATCTCATTATAGAATAAAACATAACCTTAAAATATGCTTATAGCTTACCTTCAACTACTGTATATTAATAAAAAAAAAAATTTGTTAGAATATCTTAAAAATTAGTAATTCTAGCTTAATCTATAAGGTATGAGTTCCTATTATAGATTATACTACAATAGTCATAGGTTCAGGTCTTAGCTAAGGCATAAAACTAAATAATTTTTATAAGAATTTCATATATAATTAAATACGTAAATATATATACTAATATGTATTAGAAACTGATCAATCGATCTATTGATTAGTGTTAATCATGCCTAATATTAGGTTTTGAAAAATATATAGATGCAAAAGAATCTAGGGATTAACAAAAACTTGGCCTTTGTTAATAGGTTTGTAATGGATACTGTCACACATCTTCAAACCTAGAAACTCTTATACAAGTAAGAAAGTACCAGTAATTAGTAGATTAGATACTACTTTTAAATGACTATAATAATAATAGACTGCATTATTCTGCTGCAGCACCATTCAATTGAACTGTCACTAAAGGTAGTAACTGAATTTAATTTTCAGGTGAATTTAATACTATAGATACAAAATCATTATCTATGTAAAAAATCTAATTTTATGATCTTAGAAGTTATCAATAGAGTAAAATTCTATAAATATAGGGTATGACAACTCTATAGTTAAAGTGAGCTCTCTATCCAAAAGTGATAGTACTCAAAAAAGTCTAATGAGCCTGTGATAGTGAATAATAACTATTTAGGTAGTTTATACTAGGTAGCAATTGTACAAAAATAGTTTCTAAGTAGGTTACCCTTAATGGGATTAAAGACCTATAAAAATAATCTAATAGTGAGATCAAATATGTTCTATTTCAGAATATATCTACAACTTATCCTCTAACTATTGCACGTTAATAGGAAAAAAAAATTCAGAATATTATAATTTAGACTTTAAAATAAATACAAAATCATAGTTTGTGATTGATGAATTATAATTTTTCAAAAATAATTAATCACACTTATGTTTCTTTTGGTAGTCATTATATATAAAGTAATAATTTGTGATTTTTCAAATTTTATTTATGTAATAATTGCATATTTTACTTTAATATTTATTAATTTAATTATTTAGTGATAATAAAAATAAAATTAAGATTAAATTTTTTTAAATATTTTTACACTTTTTTCTTATATATTATTTTATTTTATTATCTATTATAAAGATGATAATACTACAATTATTTAGATAAAAACAATTTTTAGAAAAATAATGAAATAAGAGATGATAATACTAATTCTAATATTTAAGAAAAATTAATAGTATTACAATTTATTATATATGAGTATTTGATCTTAATATTTAGTAATAACAAAAATTTTATATATTATTACAAAGATTTATATTTATAAAAAAAAATAACAAAAATATAACAAATATATTATTAATTATATTATATATGATATACAATCTTTCAGAATAGAGATATATAATTAATAAATTTGATTCAAAATATCAATTTTATAATCAATATATAATTAAAGATCAATAGTAGTATATTTTAAATTAAAAAAAAGCAAATAAAATTAGTAATAAGTAAAATACTGAGAAAAATAGCTTTAACTAATTATATATGAATAATATCTAATAATATAATAATTTTTAATCTTATAATTCAATATGTTAATAATTTCTAAAAAGTAAAATCATTTTTATTTGACATTATATTAATAACAATTCGTCATAATACAGAAGGCTGCCAAAAGTCTCTGAACATCACTTTTAAGTATGATTCAATATTAGTAATTTTATGTGATTTAACAATATTAAGGTCATATAACATTTGGGAATCTTATTTATATGATTATATTTTAAAATGCATTTTCAAATAGTGATGGTAGTTTTTAGGAGGATAATGCTTAGCCTCATAAAATGAAGTAGGCGAAGAATTTTTATGCAGAAAATGATCTGCATATTCTTTCATAATCTGCTTAAGTTTAACATTAACCTGATTGAGAATCTGTGGGCTGATATCAAAAAAAGCATTTGTGAAAAGAAAAAATACCTTCTTATATTACTTAAACTAGAGAGGTATATTAAGAAATTATGAAGAGAATTTCTATACATATCTATAAAAAAATTTGATTAATAGTATGCTACAATAAATTTGAGCTATAATTAAAGTAAATGGAAACCTAACCAAATATTAATTAATTAGTATGAAATTTATTTTATATTTTATTTTTATTAAATTTTAAAATTTTTAAATAATTTATTATATTAAAAAGTATTTAGAGACTTTTAGCGATCCTCTGTAAAATTAATATGATATAATAAAATATAAATTAGCAAAAAAAGCATTAACTTTAATAATAAATGATGTAATCTCAATGATTATTTGTGATACTTTTATACTTTTATAGTAGAAAAATTTGAAAAAGAATTTAATAATTTAAATTTTTTCATTATCAAAATATTATATATATTTTAAATTTAGCAGTTATTAATAGAATTGATATAATTAATATTTAATTTAAAAAAATATGTTTTTTATAATTTATATTAAATTTTTATAATTAACTAATAATAAATTAAAAGTATTATATTAAGTAAAAGAAATTAAATATTTAGCATCTGAATTATATATTAAAATAAGATAAAATTCAACTTATTATATAAACATTTTTGTAATAAAAAAGAAAACTATTAAAAAAATTTTTTTTTACTTTATAAGTTAAATATTATTTTTTTTTAGTAAAATAAATTCAGATTTAATATTAATTTAAAAAAAATTTTTTTGATAGTTTTCTTCCTTTTTACTAAAATACTTATATATTAGAAAAGTAAAAATAAATGAGATCAGTATTAAATTTACTTGTTACTAATAGTGAAGAAATTAGTCAATGATTTCTTAATAAATAAAAGATTGTAAAATTATTAATGTATATATTTTATTTTTAAAATTAATATTTTTATAATAAATAATAAATTTATATATTTTAATAACTTTTCTATTTTTTAATAGAATATAATAAATTTCTTAAATTAATTAAATACATAACTTTTCTTCTTTTTGCTTTTAATTATGTGATATATAATCAGTTTTTTTTTAGTATTCAAAAATATTTAAAATAATGATAAATTTTCAAAATATATAATAGCAAATGTAATTTATTAAAAATTAGAGGAATATTTATCAATTTTAGATGAATTATTACAAATTTCTTTATTGTTAAATTCAAGAGCAAAGTTATCTGTATTCAAAAATGACAATGATATTAATAAAGCAAAAAGCTTAATATTAAAGTTAAATGAAAATTTTTTAACATCTACTTTAATTATTGCATTTATATTAGATGATATTATAAGTATAAGAAATGTTTTTCAACAATTATAAAATTATAATAATAATTTTATTTCAACTATTTCATCACAGGTATAATATTAAGGAGAGCTAGATAGGTATTTAACAATACCATTAGAAAAATAAATTGATCTTTTATTATAGTGACAAATTTATTTATAAATTATGTTGATACTAAGAATATTTATAAAGATATAGATGAATGACTTGATCTCTTTAACCTTAATCGAGATTTAACTATAATATGCTACTCATTTCGAATATACATGCTACCTATTCTGAGAATAACATATCCCATTAGGAGTTTGTTAGTCAATAGAGATTGCTGAATACATCTGTGCACTTGTCTTTCACATTCAGGTATTATAACAATTACAATAATAAGGTTTTCTAATTTTAAGTCAAATTGCAAGAGATTATTTATATTTAAACTACAAGTGTAACTTCAGAATAAGTTTTTTCAATTGCTTAATTATTTCACCATTAAGAAATAAATTAGAAGCAGAAATAATACAGTTAATATAGAAAACAGTAATAAGTAAGAAGAAAGGACCACTTTTTTTAATATTAAACAATTTTATTTAGTATATAATTTTTATATTTATATTCATTTATAATAAAAACAATTTATTTTAAAATTAAACTTTAATACTATATATGCTAAGGACCGGACCGGATTGGACCGATCCAACCCTAAATATCATAGTTTCAAAAAAAAAATTATTAATGTATTAATAAATAATTAATATTAATAGGATTTATGACTATTTTTACGGTGAAACTAGGTGAAACTTATTAAACTTATTATCAAACTTTGGAATTTATTTTATTTTTATTTTTTTTTTAACGAAATTTGGCTGTTTGTGATTCGTTCGTTTCTTTTCCTTGTATCTTTTCCACTAATGACGCTTGCTCATCGTAGTCATCATCTTCTTCCGACGTTTCTTCACTCGTTTCTTCCTCTTCAGAACTTTCCTCCTCTTCTTCCTCATCCTCTTCTGAAGATTCATCTTCTTCTTCGCTTGTTTCTTCCTCCTCCTCCTCTTCACTTTCGGAAGTTTCGTCCCCGATAGAATCATAACGAAGTCCTAATTTTTGTAGATGTTTTATGATGACGTTAAAAAACCTATTTATAATTTTTAAAAACAAAAAACTTTTGTAACCATCCAACCTGAAGCTTTCACGTGTGTAATGTCATCATCAGAAGAACTTTCCGATTCATAAAAACGGTCAAGGTCATAAACATCTTTTCGTTTATCTGTAACGAGAGGCTTATCATAAATAGGCGATGGTGCGTAATCACCAAAAGAATCACTTCCGAATCCTTTCACAGCTTGCGATCGGCTATATGTTTCGTCCTAAAATAAAAATAAAAATTAGTCGTTTAAGTGAAAATATTGTGCATACCAAAATAATATGAATTACCAAATTGTTCCGCGCTGAGCCATCGGGTATTTCGGTTGGCCAATCAGGTAATGGTTCGTAACCAGGTATAGAGTGATTCAAGACAAGTGCCATTGAGCCTATGGTAAAACGATCTCGTCCTTTTATAAAGGAAAAAAAAAAGTATTGAAGTGTAACAAATCTATACTGAGCCGCTCGCTGTCAAGGGCTTACTACGTGGACCTTTACCAACAAAAAAAAAAAAAAAAAAGGTCGTTACCCGCAGACGGACTCTCTTCAGATGGTGCTTCTTTTTCACATAAAAGAATTTGCTTTAAATTCTCCTTCAAAATACTACTTTGGATTGAATCAGTGTGCTGAGCTTCGTCGATTTCTCCATTATCAGATGTTATATCCTTATGCCCAATTATCATAATTAAGCCTCTAAGAAGTCTTGCACGATCCCTAATATCATAATTCAGATCATATCGTGCAAGGTTAAGGACATATTGGAAAAGTAAGTTAAGGATTTGATCTTTTGGATTAAGTGAATATAATTTGGCACCTAAATTAATAATTTGTAATTTAACTACATCGGCCTCATTAATGAAAGATTTAGCAGCTTTTCTAAGTATATCAGGGGCCACCTTTTCAAGATTTTGAGAATATTGACCAACAAGCCAAAATATACTAGCTCGAGCCATTGGAACAGTAATCTGATCGAGCGCTCTAGCTAGTTGTATTATTAAATCTGCATTATCTTGAGGCCTTAATTGTAAAAGTCTTTTAATAACTACAACAGATTCTGCAACGACAGCATCTTTAAATGGAAATTATATATTAGTATATTTTTTGAACTTAAGGATATAAAAGAAAGTTATCTTACCATTCTTACTCCACAACAGTTTCATTAATCCATTAAGACAATTTTCTGCCATATCTGGCATGCCAATTGCACATCGACCAATGGCTTGAATCGCAGAAGTTGCAAATTCCTTGTTAGGACTTTTAACATATTCTTGTAATTCTCTAAGCAAAACCGTAATATTATTCTCGGTTGCAATTAATGTCATAATTTCCAATTTAAGGTTACGAATGAAAGTTGGATCTGTTGAACGGACAAAAAATTGTTGAAGATGAGGTTCAAAAAGACACTATTTGACATCAATTCAAATAAAGAAAGATTAATAAATATTCAATGTTATGATAAAAATAAATAATAAATCATAAAATACATACTGGTCTTTGTGTCGCCATAGTAGCAATATTAGCCAGTACAACATATTGGATTTCACGATGACTATGCAGCAATCTCACAAGAGGTTTACCCAATTTATATGCTTCTTCAACTGGGGCCAAATGATAATAAATCTTAGCAACCGAAAGGACCACCTATAAAGATAAAAAAAAAAGCGATTACTTTAGAAGAATTGACTTTAGAAGATTATTGTCTTTAAATAAAAAAAATCACAATTCAACAATATTTAAATATCAATGTACATACAGCACTATTCCGACTTTGCAAAAGTGGAAGACAAGAACGTAACAGTAATTCATGATCTGGATCAAGAATAAATGAATTTTCAAGGGAATCATTCGACTTATCTGAATCCTCATCATCAGAATAAAAAGCCCTCGACTTTTTCTTTTTAGACACACGTGGTCCCTTTAAAAAAAAAAAATGTAAACATAAAAATCCAAACTAATCAACGAATGCATATTTATAAAATTTCTCGCTTACTTTAGGGTTTGGATTCAAAAATTGAGTTCTATGTGTACAATAATGGAATCATTAAAGACTAATTTTTTATTTTCACGCGAAAATATAATATCGAATTTCATACCTCGCGTATCTCAACAACAACCCCATGATGGCGATCTGCCCCCACTCATCGGCATCGATCAACATCCGACATAATTTTCGGAAATGAGGATGTATTAGATCAAATCTATGGGGACAAACTTCATCAAAGGCCATTATGACGCTTCCAATTGTAAAAGAAGAATTGTCCTTCAGAAGGGTAGTAATTATGTCAACCAAGGCATCTTTCTGAGTAGGATCTAAGCTATTAAAAAGAGATCAGGATGAGCCTAACTTAAAAATTGTAAATATTAAGAAGAAAGTGAAAATATGTAATACCTATAACATTTTGGAATTGCGTGGGCTGCAGTTTTTCTCACATAAGCTGATAAATCAGTCACACATTTCTTAATTGCTAATAAAACTATAGGACTTATTACGGGCACTCGAATACCAGACATTACTCTTAAGGCCATTGCTCTAATCAGTTGGTTTTGGTCTGTTAAATCTCTTTGAAAAGTGTTAATTGACAAGAGTGCAAGGTCAGGTTCTTGTTCAGCATATCGGAGTAGATATATATAAACTAGCTTTCGAATTTCAAGATTCTGGGATGCTACATTTTTTACAACATCAGGAAAGAATTCGGATACATCGCGACCTTTAGATATCATCTACGGTTTTTAAATTATGTTTTTAATAAATTAAATAAAAGATAAAATTTTATTATCATTTTTAATAATTTCTAAATAATGCCGACTTAACAGTATAAACAGCCAAATTTTTTTATTTTTTTGTTTTCGCTTCTTGCAAGTCGAATTTCCCTTTCACATACCGCAATCAACCTTTTCAACCCATCCATTTTCTCTCTGTCATGCCTTGAATCTAATTGTCGTTTTATATCTCTCATTTTTTCTTCTGAGGTGTCAAAATAATGCCCCGAGGAAGTTGCTTCCAATCCAAATTCACGCGCATTTTCAACAATCCCTTCCGAAACTTTTTTAGATAATTTTGCTGCATTTTGCGCGAATGCAGCCGCTTTTGAGAAATAATCCGACATGGTTGTAGGTTGGAGAACAGTTAAATAGATGTAGAACCTGTGATATCAAATATATCAAATAAGATGTTTGTTATCTACTATATATCGGATTTACTATAATAGATCATCTAAGTGCCATGCCTTTCGGATTTTTAACTTATACACTGCCTTTTATATTGCAGCATTTTTTCGTGTAATCTGACAGGGAAAAATTTAAAGAGAACTTTCTTAAGAGTTACCTTCAAGTTTCCGTTCAGCTATATAATTTGTAACAAACACACTTTGAGAATAAATCAAATCAGTTGAAATTTGTCTCATGTTTCGAAGGAAGTGGAAACTCAAGTAGCAGTATCATAGAACAAAAAAAAAAGGTGGAAAAAAAAAATGGGATTTCTTGAAACAGAAGAGCGGGAATCACTCGAAATAGGGTCACATCGTTATGAAGAAGTCGACACCTTACAGAGCGATCAACTCCAGGGAGATAGAACTCCCTCCCCAATTTCATCTGAGACTTCATTTTTAAATAATACTTTTCAAAATAACATTAAAACTTCGACTAATTCTTTTGCAAACCATTTTTCAACGCCATGGAAACTTGGAATTTCGTTCTCAATGCGAAATGCTTCAGCATCACTATCATTTTCTTATTCCATAGTAATTATATTTTTAATAACAATTATCTTTGGGGGTATGATTATGCATTCATTTTTTTACCATCAAAGAGATCCTAAAGGTTGTAATATTTCGAGTATGTACCCTTCATATATTAGACAAGATAATTTTGATAGTGAACAAACAAGATTTGCTGGAAAATATAGTCTGTATCTTTACAGGGATCGAGTTTACGATAATGATCAGGTACGAAACTACTTTTAAAAATTAATTCGTTCACTTTTAAAGCTACTTTACCAAATTTTCTAACGAAAATATACAGCCAACTGGAATTCCGGCCCTTTTTATTCCAGGTAATGCTGGTAGCTATAAACAAGCTCGTTCAATAGCTTCAGAGACATCAGTGATTTTCTCTGAAGTTTTTTCGAGAGACCCAGCATCGTTTGAAATGGGCGTTAGCACGCTTGATTTTTTTACAGGTAGAAAATCTGGGTTTTTACAATTCGAAATGATTTGTATTTATAGTAATATTCATTATTCAAAATAGTTTCTATTTCTTATGACATCATATATTAAAGTTGATTTTAATGAAGAATTTTCTGCGCTTCATGGGCATTCTCTGAATGAACAGGCAGAATATCTTAATGATGCGATTCGATATATTTTATCATTGTATCCATTGACACGAAAAACCCAGAATACTACTAGAACACCACATCCGGATCCGACTTCTGTTATTATAATCGGACATTCAATGGGTGGTGTAGTTGCCAGGACTTTGTTTACAATGTCAAATTACCAACCTGGATCTATAAATACCATTTTAACACTGGCAACTCCACATGTTTTACCGCCTTTTCCATTTGATTGGCAAATCAGCAAGATTTATACTGACATTAATGAGTTTTGGAGAAATGGTTATTCTCAAAGTGCAACTTCTGCGAATTCTTTGGCGGACGTTACTTTAATATCTATTGCTGGTGGAAATTTGGATACTATTGTATGTTCAGATTCTGCCAATATAAATTCACTTGTGCCTGCATCTCATGGTTTTACTGTTTTTACCACGTCTATTCCTAATGTATGGACGTCAATGGATCATCAAGCCATTTTATGGTGCAAACAATTGGTCAAGGTTGTAGCAACCTCTTTATTAAGTATTGTCGATATTAGACATCCTGGACAAACAAAAACAAGCGTAGAAAGAATGGCGGCATTTCGAAAATTTTATTTGACTGGACTTGAAGATCCAGTTGATTTAAAATTAAATAAGCCCAAGAGAGGTAATAAAAATAAATATTTATCATAATCCATTTATTATTATCATCATTAATTTAATAATTAATAAATACATTTTTGGGGGGAATATCATATTATATTTGTAATCAATTAGAGTTTTTTGGAATATTAAATTTAGAAAAGGTGTCATACAAATTTTTAGATATGGGACAGAGAATAGTTTTAAATAAGTGGAATTTAACATCTCAAGTATACTTGATGCCAATACCGCCAGTAGAACCAGTTTCAACATTCTCTTTATTGACAGACCAATATTTGTCAAAAGATCCTGGGGTAGAAATTCTTCTATGTGATGTAATGCCAACAGAGGTTCCGGATCATCAGAATAAAGATGAACATTCATCTTTAAATATAGATTTACCTACAGCTCCAAGACTTTCTTGTCACATAGCATCTAATGAAGTATCTTTATTGCCAGCTTCAAGAAGAGATTTGAAACATCCGTTTTCTGGTTTAACATTTAATTATTTAAAATTAAATGTTAGTGATCTGGGGGATTATCAATATATCGCTATTATGTTTCAGAATAAGGTTTTTATGGAGGGATTCTTAATTGGGGAATTCTTTGATGAAAGGTTAACAATGATGGATTTGAATAACTCGTCTATGAAAGGTCTGGATGATATATTTTTAATGAAAATCTATCAAAATCATTAAGATTAAAATACTTGTTATTTTTAATGTTCAGATCTTATAATTGATGGAATTCATATTGATGGATTTCCCGAACACCAAGCCATGGTATCAATTTTACGCATTCCAATTATTGATAGTAGTTTAATGACATATAAAATGTCGGTTCGTCGTACAGGATGTGTAGGTAAAATAACGATGTTTTCATTATATTTTATTTATAATATTCTACTTTATTTATCGTACTAAAAAATTTATTTTTTGTTAGAACAACATTTTGCATTGTTTGTACGTCAGTCTATCTCGTCTATGTACGAATCTAAATTTCTTGTCAACATTGAATATGCAAATTTGAATATTCACGGGCAATCTCCTTTTGTGACACCTGTTAATGCACCCAATTTCCGTAAAGGACTTGAATTACAATTTTGGATGGATCCTACATGTTCAATTCCATTAACAATAGATATCGAATGGGATTTATATGGAAGTCTTGGTAAAATAGTTATGCGGTTTCAAACCATTATCGTTGCTTTTCCTTTTATTATAGTTATTATGACTCTAAGGGCGCAGTTTAGAGAATATAATCGCGGTGGTAAGTATTTATTGCTATTTCAAAACTTCAATCTCTTTATTTACTTTTATTATCTTTTTTTTTAGAGCCCTTTATGAGCTTTGGATGTGGGTTGACACTTTTTATTCGACAAACATTTTTGAAATTTATTATTATGGTGTCAGTATTATCTATTTATCAGTCTGTCTCTCGAGCTTCGAAAACATATTCACTAGTAGATTTATTTCCAATGGATTATGCGTCAGGAGATATGCAAAAAGTTATTAAAGCAAAATCATCATTTAATGTTAATGATACATTACTCGGAATTCAGGATCCCTTTTTCTGGTTTTTACCACCATTATTTTTTCTAATGAGTATTGGCATAACTGCATTTTTCTGGGTACTTATAACAATCATTATAAAGGCCTTTGCTGGAGCTGCTGTTTTCATGAGTCGACAAAATTTGTTTATAAAACATAGGTAAGTTCAACACATATATCTCTTTTATTTATCCATCTACGTAAATCATTCTTTTTAACTTAATCTTGCCAACATGATATAGGCCTTCGGAATCAAAGGCTTCAAAATTGAGAAGGCGTGTAATTACAATAACGATACTTTTAATTCTTGTTGCATCTTTTGTACCGTATCAATTTGCATTTCTCGTTGCATTTTTTGTTCATATTGTATCATGTGTTAAATCGTTAATAGTTGCTCGATCAGGGGTAAGTAAAAAAAAGATATATTATGATATTTTTATTATTTGTCCCGATATATTATTTATCATTATGACTTCTACTTTTTTTTTCTAAAAATATGTGTATATATTAGTATAAATCAACGAATGTTCAAGAAAGCTGGGATAATTATCACTATAAACAATCAATATTATTATTATTATTTATGTTATTGCCATTTAATATACCTGTTTTAATGGTCTGGATAAGGAATATGTCAGTTAATTGGTTTGCACCATTTTCATGGGATCATAGTATCTTGGCCATAGCACCAATTATATTTTATGTACAAATTATAACTATTGGATATAAGTTACCTCGAACAACTGGAAGGTAAATTAAATTGTTTTGTTTTTAATAGTAAATTATTATTTTGTTAAAAAAATAATTTTTTTTTTTTTTTTATTAGAAAATCAAGATTTACAACTAATATATTGTTATTAATAATAACAATCTATTCATTATTATATGGAGTGAGATATACTTATTTATTATACTTCTCCTCATTAATATTTATAACATGGCTTATCATATTGCATGTCAAAGATTCATGGTTTGTTAAAACAATGGACGACATTTATATACAAAATATATTTAAACGTAATATGAAAATTTCTTGACAAAGGAAATCCGAATTTTTCCTTTTTTTTTTTTTTTTTTTTTTAAGGAAAAAAAAATGGTTTAATTATTAAAAGAAAAATTACCGGTACATATTCTAATTTCTCTTTGAATTTACATTACACATTTTCATATTTAAAATTTTAGATCTTTTAATATATTAATATTGCAAACGCTCACAATTTTCATTTGACATTTATATAATTCACAATTATTATAATTATTAATCCATAACTACATGCTTGTAATAATTTTAATCAGTTCCTAAACATTGAAAGGAAGAAAAAAAAATTAAAATAAAGATCTTTTGGTAAACTAATAAAAAACAAATTCAAAAATTCAAAAATAATATTCACTAACCTTAAACGAAACTACAGAAAGAAGTCATAGAATTTTTTTTGTTTCTTTATAGGTACACTATCATCAGGATCCTTTTCAAGGTTCTTTCTTTTATTTTGTGTGGAATGAGCTTCCTCATATTTCACAGTGTCCGCTCGATTATTTTCATTTTCCTCTTCTTCAGCACTTGACCGCTTAGAATTTAAATAATTTCCTTTAATTATAATGGCGAAATCTTCATCGTTAAGGCTAATTTTCCCATCCGAGTCATATCGTGATGCTAACAAAAAGTATTTAATATTTAATTAATTGATTAGATATTCAGATAAGATAAAATAAACATACATTCTGGAGAACCGGGGTTCCACTCCGTAGATGCGGACGATTCGGTTTCGTATTCTTCACTACTACTAGATATATCTTCGTCTTTTTTTGGTACCGATCAAAATGCAATATTAATTTTATGTAAAATATATATTCGTGCTAAAATATATACAAACCATTATTATTTCTCGGTAAAAAATTCCACCCTAGTTAAAATTTATTAAACGTGAGAAATGAAAAGGAAAGATTGAAAAGTTTAAAAAACGTATTGTTTTAATTACCCG
The DNA here is from genome assembly GCA_910592005.1 of Funneliformis mosseae. Taxonomy (NCBI): domain Eukaryota; kingdom Fungi; phylum Glomeromycota; class Glomeromycetes; order Glomerales; family Glomeraceae; genus Funneliformis; species Funneliformis mosseae. The sequence continues at coordinate 21,288 of CAJVPP010000190.1, read as the reverse complement.
GGATATTTCTCATGGTTCTTAACTGATCCGGTGGAATAATATGAATGTCAACCGAATTACTATAAAACATGGTCCCAAAATCCTACATAAAATTTCATTTTTTATTCGTTTTTTTTTTTTTGTTTTTCAATTCTTTTGGTATATATATATAATATATATATACTGTATTTTTTTTTTTTTTTAAAAAAAAAAAAAAAAAAAAAATTAAATATTACGTTCCAACCAGGATGGTCAAGGGGACTTTGTTTTTTATCTTTAACAACTTGAGCTTGAAGGGACTCTTTAACTTCCATCTCTTCACAAATATGTAAAAAGGATTTTCCTTCTGTTTCTTCAGGAATATTTTTACTGCAAGTAAAATATTTTATCATTAGGAAACACTCGGTTTTATTATTTTTAGGATCAATTTCGCATGAAATTGTGTAATCCTTTATTATGATAAACGCTCGCTTTATACCATTAATTTCCATAAAATTTTTCCTATAATGATAATTTTTTAACCGGACGCGTCGTAAATAAAAAATAAAAAAAAAAATATTAGTTTTATAATTAAGGTTAAAATTCTCGTGGTTTCAAAAAAACTTGTTTTTTTTTCTGCAAGAAGAAAATTCAGCAATCAATTCTTTTTTCTTAATTTAGATAAATAAAGAATTTGGTAATCAAAACTTTAATATATATACAAAAAAAAAAATGACGATAAAATGGGACTACCATCGTTTTTTTTTTTTTTTTTTTAAAAAAAAAAAAAACAAACCATTCGAAGTCAAGAACGCTTTCGTTCGTAAAAAGACATTTAATAAAATGTTGGTTGTCGTGAATTTCTGCTGACACTAATTCATTTGGTTCTAATTCTTCTTGAGAATTAGTAAACTAGACGGTATGACGTGACCGACAAAAAAAAATCCCCCGGTTCAAATAAAAAAGTCAAATATTTGTCTGATAGCTAATGATGTGTTTCTAAAATTGTTTGCATCAGATAAAAGATATAAAAAAATCAACTTACCCGTAAAACTTGTGCCCTAACTGGCGTTTTATTATATTCTTCATTTAATAGGTAACATAACACTTTTTTCTTTATCCAAGGCTTAACTAAGAAAAATCGTTCCATTATGATTAAATATCGAGGATGAAGTATCAAAGTCGAAGGAATAAAAGGAAATTTTCGATAAAAGGAGATAAATGTATAAAGGAATAATAATAATAAAAAAGGATAAAAAAAAAAGTGTGAAAAATTAAAAAAAAAAAAAAAAAAAAGACGCGAAAAAGGTATGGCACGAAAAAAGTTTTCACTTTGAAAGTGAAATTCAAATTACTATCATATGAAGATAAAATCCTTTTTATACAATACTTCACCCCTAAATACAAACTTTTCATCCGACAAATGAATTGTTTATTTCGGGAAAATGCTAATTTTCATCCCTTTCGTTTGTAGAAATATTACATGATCATTAGCCCTAACCCTACATCCGTTCGATCGTCCTTGGTTAACTAAACTTTTTATCGAGGCTTCTTTTGTAATTTACTAGAGTTATTTTAAAAAAATCATTTATGAAAAAAATTTATACATTACGAAAGGATCGAAGTCCATCACCTTGAATTTTCGTGTGGATATTTTAAATTAGGTTGAAGGATGAAGCTCAGTTATCATCCATCAATTCCAATTTATAAGCTTACATAAATAATACCGCCATTTGGTAATTTTAATCGCGTGACATTATTTCAGGTTTGGGGTTTTTTACATATACCTTTAATGTGTGTTTAAATTAACTTTGACTCAAAAGTTATTGTTTATCTTACTTATCAAGGAAATTATTTATTTGGGGTGCATCAAATATCACGTAAACAAATCATGTCAAAACTAGTTTGATTTCTTTCATTTAACAAACAGATGAATGGACTTGATACCATAAAAGTCTTAATTGATTTCAGAATTTTCTCAAGAATCACAAACTGAACTTCCCAAGGAAGTATTGTATACTATAAGTGGTATTTTTATTACACGTTTCACATTTATAGATCTGCGAAAAAAAAAAAAAAAAGAAAAAAAAAAAACCTGTCATGTTGTCAAGCAAATTCCATTTTTGAAAACATCTAAATCTTTTTTTTTTTTTTGTTCGGACAGATTAAAAAAAAAAATTTTTTTTTATTACTATTATTTTCTTTTTCGTTTTCTTCTTGTAATTGGTCTTATCATACTTTCATAATTTCCAATCGAAAACTCGTTCATTATTTCAAAATTTCTTTTTTTAATATTCCTTTGATTGCACTTTCCTTCTTTATTGGGGATATTTTTCTTTTTATAAACATTCTTCCTATCGTCAAATTTATTCGAAGGGGAGACCACTTCATTCTTGATATTTGATGGCGTTTCTCGTAGGCCAAAACTTTTTGCTACATGACCTAAATGCAATTTCTTCACATGAAAAATCCGTTTTTCCGAGGTTGTATGCGTCGCGTATGAGCGGATGTGTGATGAATATGCTTTTTGAGCTAATGTGATGCACTGAAAAATAATCAATCCTTTTGTTAATGACACGTATATATATAAATAAAAGAAATTATGTTTTGTCAAGGCTCACCTCGGAATTTGAAAGAACGTATCTTTCGAATTGTAATTGAAGGTCGGCTGCGATTTTTTCATACCCCTCCTTGTTTCTCTTCTCTGAAACTGTCAGAGTTTCTAATAACGTTTCAACTTGAACAGGTTCAGCATAAATTTCTTGTGACCTTAGAACATGAATATATTCAATTTCACTTGGAAGTAAAAATAATATAGCTTCACCTTCTTTACCTAACCTTGCAGTTCTACCAACTCTGTGAACGTAATCTTTTAAATCCGTTGGTGGGTCATATTGGATGATCTTTGCGACGTCTGGAAGGTCGAGACCTCTTGCAGCAACATCCGTGCAAAATAATATGCCAGAATCTGTCTGATTGAACTCATTAAATGTTTTTGTACGAACATTTTGCGATAAGTCACCGTGTAATCGAAATATTTTCGCCCCAGGAATGACTGCAATGGTAGAAATCGATTGATCATCATCTTCTGTTAATTCTTCGCTAATCTTTCCGGCTTTAGTAAACAGATCAAAGTGAAAATCTACCGAATCACAACTTGACATAAAAACTATAATTTTGTGATTCATGAAACTTTCTGTTCGTTTGACATTGAAAATGGATTTTAGAATTGCCGTTAAAGTAACCAAACGTAATTTTGCTGGTGTTATGACATAAGTTTGTTTCAATTGATTAGGTGTGCTGAACTTTGTTTCTTTTGGACTCTTCTCATCCTTCTTCTCTCCTAAAGGAGAAATTTCTTCATTCTTTCCTCCGATGAAAATGGGATTGGATAAAGCATATCCCGCCAATCGCTTAACTTCATCCTTTAAAGTAGCTGAGCAAAGAACTGTTTGTCTTCTATTTGGCCAAAATTTAGTAGAGGGGAAAGGCTGAGAACCATTCTTTTTTTCTTCTAAAATTTTTAGTATTGATTGTAGAGTTTCTTCAAATCCCAATTCTAAAAGACGATCAGCTTCATCAAGTATTAACCAGCATAAATTTTCCACCAAAAAAGATTTCGTGTTTTTTAAATGATCCAACAGTCTACCAGGAGTACAAACCAAAATATTTATCCCTTTACGTAATCTAGCTTTTTCGGATTGTCTCTTTTCGCCACCAATGACGCTACCAGCAACGATCCAATGAGCTAAATGATGTTGCTTTGAAGATGGAATATTAATTAAAGCCTCTAATACTGATAAGATTTGAATCGCTAATTCACGTGTTGGAGTCAATATAATTGCTAAAGTTCCAATTGAACGTGAAAGTATTTTATTATCCTGAATATCAGCCGTAATGCTTATTAATTGATGTATTATTGGAAATAAATATGTCAGAGTTTTGCCAGATCCTGTCTCAGCTTGGACTACAACATCAAAATTTTCTTCTTTGCTTTCGTTATTGCTTATGGAAGACATTAAGATGGGAATCGCTCTACGTTGAATATTCGTTGGTTTCTCAACTCCCAATTTATTTTTAATATTTTCAACCAAATCGCTATTTAAACCCATACTTTTAAACGAATAAGTATCATTTATTGGTCCATTACTCGGTTCATGATCTGTAGTTGACCTTCGAGTTGGTGATACATTATCATCATCATCATCATCCGTAATCTTTGGGATTTCGGGATTATAACTGAAGATTGATGAGATGATTTGAGTTTTGCTATTTAATTTCTTTTGAGTATTTGAATTATCTCGAGAATATGTACTTTTTTGAGAATTAAGATGATTTCCAGTATCTACGTTAATATTGTGAAAATTTATGAAATTTCCTGGAACTGAATTATTTTCCCGAATTGATTCATCTTGATTTTCGGTGTTGTTTGTCCTTTGTGATCTATCAATTGAACTATTTTGAGAATGGACTTGCGAATTCTTTTTTATTAACTTTCGAACTTTCTTTTTATTTTTCCAACTTCCCCCGATATGTTTTAATTTTGATCTTAAACTAGGACTTTCATCAATAGGAACATCATCCGTGATAAAATTTAATATTAAATTATTTGATTCATCCATCAATTTTTTTTTTCTTTTTTTTTTTTAAAAAAGAAAAAAAAAAAATTCGGTTTTTTTTTTTATAAAAAAAAAAACAAAAATTACGTAATCAACAACATTGATCAGCATGCAGAATTGTCACAAGATAAAATAACTTCTCTGAATTATTTTTTTTTTTTAAACCTTAACCAAAGAAATGAATTTACCACCAATCTCCGAATTAAATGAATCTTCATATGATGAATTTATTAGTTCAATAAACGTGTTATTCGAATCAGCTCCACCATTGGCAAATTCATTATATTCTTCTCGTCCATACACATCTTATAATTCGTTAATTTCCTCGGCAACAAAATTTATTCAAAATACTGAATTACCAATCTCTCAAAAATTAGAAATAATTAATGCTCATCCACGTTTAGGTGAAAACAAAAATAACCTTTCTTCATTTTCTTTAAAAGAACAAGGTTATCTCAAGTCTTCAACAAATTATAATTCAAATCAAAATAAATCAAGTTCTTTAGATGAAGATGAAATTATTGATACAATATTAAAAGAATTAAATAATAAATATGAAGAAAAGTTTGGCTTCCGTTTTGTCATTTTTGTTAATGGTAAATCAAGAAGAGAATTTATTCCTATTTTACAAGACGCAATAACAAAAGGAAATATTGAAGAAGAATTAAAAAGAGGTTTGTCGGATATGATGAGTATTGCCACGGACAGGTTAAAGAAGTTAGGAAGAGAATAAGTTATAAAAGCATAGCTTTGCTTTTTATCTCGAAGAAAATGGTTGCAAAAATGGTTGCAACCATTCTTTTTTTTTTTATTTTTTTTTTTTATTTTATTATTATTATAATTACGTTTTATGAACCTAGCAACCGCAAAGATTATGCCCACAATTTTGATATAAACCATTCAGCAACGTCAGATTTTTTCTTTTTACTCGATAGTTTACTTTGCTCTGCGTCACATATATCAATTTCCTCCATAATGCCAACTTTTTGGTTATCTTCTGTGCTTTTTGACGAAATGAATTCCACGATTCCTTCGTTCTCAATAGTATAATAAATTGTAATATTTGCAGCAATAGGAGATTTTACAATAGTTAATTCTTGCAAATTTGCCGGAAATAAATTATTCAATGTTGTAAAGTTCATATTTGATAAATTTCTAATATGAAATGTATTCAACATTATACGTGTAGTAACAGAATGTGCCCAAGTATTTCCTAATGCTGCAGTAATTTCTGGACCTTCAATTTAAAAAAAATTAATTTATAATTAAATATTTTCCTTAAAAATTTTAAGATTGAAAATACCTCCTTCGCGCGACTTTTTGATCGGACGAGAACATTCTTTTGGTAATACGGTTTCACTTTGATTCCTAGTGATCACTTGATTTGTTACTACTATAGGTATATGAAATGATTCGGCCAAATATCTATAAAAAAAAAAAAAATTTACGTGTTAAACATAACTTGCGTTAAAAAATAAAAATAAAAACGAATCGAAATTTTAAGGAAATAATAAATTCTTCAGTTTGGATGCCTGTTGAAGTAAAACGTCATTTCTTTCCACCAAAGGCCCTCCCCATCCATATTGCTTTACGGGATTCTGATATTCTTTTCTAACAAGTGATCCAATCGAATCTACTATTAATAATTTAACATCATTTTCAATTATGAATTCTTGAAGTTCATCCAATCTAAAAAGGGAAGTAAGTTTTAGTTATGAAGTTTAAAATCTTTAAATATTTTTTCTTTTTGAAAATTTCTTCTTTTTTACCTTTTTATCAAATCTTTTGAAGACGCAATATCCATCTTATGAATGGACAATGCCATTTTATCAAGATTGGCTTGACCTTGTTCATCTTTATCAAAGTATTGAGGAAATCGATTCTCAGCTATAGTTATAAGCCTAAATTATAACAAAGTCGAATCAGAACAAAAAAAAAAAAGGAATCTGACTTGTTGCGTGCCTTTTCCTTTTACCTGTCCGCGTTAAAACTTCGTTCAGTATCGATATAACACACCCCACCACCAAGTCCGCCCATAGTTTCTGGTAATGTCGCCAATACTGAAAGTGTCAAACATAACTGTGTTTTACCGGACCTAGTTGGTCCAACGAACTCAGTAACGGAAGAGAATGGTATTCCACCACCTAAAGCCTCATCTAAACCTTTTAATGAAGTTGCCAAGAATGGTGAAGTATTTTCCATGATCATATCCATCACCTGTTAACATTTGACAATATTAAATAATTTTAACAATTTGAAAATTATATTATTAAAGATTGATATACATACAGATACGAATTCTGGTGTAATCCATCTGGCAGCTCGTATTTGAAGATTTCTTACGGTTTCAACTTTAAAATTACAACATTCTACCAACTCAAGTTCGGTGCGACTGAATAATTCCTTCGTTGTACTAACTGGTGTACGTGGAAAACAATTGAGCTTATAAATTGTTTTCTTTCCTAACTTAGGATTTAGACGAGTCAATTTTCGTGTTGAAGACATTCTTTTTGAATCTTTTGGCGCGTCGCGTTAAGTTAGACCAAGTTTGATTTCATTGGTTGATCGACATGATGATTTGGTGCGAATTATTATTCTAATATATTCCTTTATTAAGTAAAAAATGATTTCTAGTTAAATCTATAAGGGCAATGACATATATTACCTAATATCATTTTATTAGAGACCCCAGGTAAGATTTCTGATCACGTGCATGTTGATTAATTTCCTTTTATAGAATTTATATATCAGTATATTATATCAGTTTTAAAATGATTAAAAATGATAAGTAAAATAATAAAATAGAAAGTTTATTATATAATAGTCTATTTTACATTCAAAAAAATATATATTTAAAGATTTCAAGTATTCAAAATCCCAATTTAAAGAAAAAATATAATGTTGATCATCTCTTTATAGTGATCATATCTTATTGCGTATTACTGCGAAAGGAATAATTTTGCATTCTCTCGCTACAAAAAAAGAAATTTGAATTGCTGCAGAGAAGAAATATTTCGCTACAAAAAAGAAATTCAGATTGCTATAAAGTTTCATAACGCATTCCATTCATATTTTGATTATAAAAACTTTTTTTATAAATAAACGCGTCAATAATTTTATTTTCAGTGCAAAAATGAACAATCAAATCTTCTTTGTTAGTTCCAAATTTAATAAGAAACTAGTATATAATTTACTAATAAATAAATACTAAGAATTCACCAATGCTTATATACTGTATATAGTATTATAAGTAAAACAGGAAATAGTACCCCTAACTGTATTAAAGTTTGTGATGCAGTAGCAAAAGAATGGAGCAAAATCAAAAATAAGAATAAGACGAAAATCGAAAATATTATTAGAGATTATCTAACTACACTATATAATCTATATAATATATCAACAATAAAACTAAAGTGTTCTGTGCTTAAAGAAACTTCGATCCCTTCTCTTTCTATTCTATCTACAATTCGCTCAGTCGATCCTGTATCAAATATCTCCATCAATACATCAGTACAAAGAAGGGCAGCAAATGAAATATTAACAACTGAAAAAAAGCTTGTTGAATTTAAGCAGATCTACAACATCACAATAGATTCTTAATTTTGATATGATATGTATTTAAAAATTGAGAGTCTTCGAGCTGAAATAAAATCTAATAGAGAAAGAATTATTAAGTTAAAAAGAAATGCTAATTATACTCAAAAATGCAAAGAAAAATAAGAAAATCACTTATTGAAAATAAGAAGATAATATTATATAATAAACTTGGCTATCTTTTACTTCTTTTTGAATATCTGAATTTACATAATCATATTTACAATTTGATCAAATTTGGAGTAGCTGACAAAAAATGATGAAAAGAAGTAGTTAAGGTGAAAATCATTAAAAATTTGCATAAAAATCTTAAAGAGAATTATAATGTTTATATGATGAAAACAACATTAAACAATTATCTGCTGTCTCATCAATTCAATTCTATTGCCGTAAGAGCACATCACCATCCAGCATAGGTTGCAATAGTTAGAATTACACATAATAAAATACAGGACTATTCTGATGATTACTATTATTTTGCATCTGTTAAATGCGCAAGACAATTTGCCACTATCTTTGCTGATAATTTTATTATTATTTCTTAAGATGATAAGGCGAAGATAGGACTTGGAGTATATACTGTAGGTTAGACATTTCGCACATTACAGTCAATTCATAAGCCCATTAGTATGGCTGACCATGATTTTTCTCTAAAAAGTATATAGGTAAAAGTTAGTTCTATCAGTTTATCTTATGATCAAACCAAATGAGTTAAATGATGGGTTACGAACAGGATAACTTACTATTTTTGTACACTATCAATAGTCCTTTGGTATGTTTTTACTCACACACATACAAGATCTTGAAAGTCTTATCCTAGATCTTTAACATGATAATGTGTTGAAAACCAATGGAAAAACTCGACCTATCTGAATGTTATTGGTAGATGGAGGACCAGACGAGAATCTGAAATATCTAAAAAACATTAAAATATACTGTCAATTTTTTCAGAATTTCAATTTAAATTATTTGACTGTATGAATACATGCCTAAGGACAGTCCAAGTATAATCCAATAGAAAGGAGCATAGCAACACTTTTTGGAAAATTAGCAGGTATCACACTATCAATTAATTACTTTGAATCATATCTAAATATATAAGGTAAAGTTATTGATTCAGAGTTGGCTCTTTGAAATTTTCATTATGCTAGAGAATTATTTTGCGATATCTAGTATTAAGATTTAATTTTTGGAAGAAGTGTCAATATACAATATGTTGAAGAGTTTGCTAATCTATTCAGAAATCTAGAATTTGAAGGTATAAATAAAGAAAAAGTAGAACAAAAACAACAAAAAAAGAAATAAGAAAAAGGAAATGACTTGTCAGAATGTTTTGTGCTGTGATCATAATTGAAAAATATTGCAACTTATGTCAATATTCCCTTGACATTAAACATTGCACAAATATAAGCTATTATAGACCTTCTTGTGCAAAAGAAATCATAGATTTTCTTCTTTTGAATAATGGTTTTTTGCCTCCAGTTATAAAAGCTAAAGATAGACATTTTACCAATCTTATACATCTTTTCAAATATTACGATCTCTTAAAAATTCATGATATGATTTGTATTATCTATCTCTTGACCAAACAACCTATTCACGTCTTTGTTATTCTATATGCAATAAATACATTCTAACTCTTACTTATTTGATGAACTATAAAAGAATAATACATTCTATCAGCCATAGACAATTCAAAGGAAAAGCTAAAGAACAAAATTCAAGAATTCTTAAAGATTTTTCTCTTTTTCTATCACAATAAAAGCGACCTCTTCTTGACAAAATGTGTTTAAAAGAATGCATGTCAAATATAGAATGATTGTATATAGCTAATTTTTTGTCAGATATAATTACTATAATACAATAAAAAATATATATATATTCTAAGTTACTAATATCACATGATTAATATTTATATGTGTAACTAAGATCCTCTGCTATCCCACCACCTAAAATATTAGGTAATATATGTCATTGTCTTTAGCAAATAAGACAAATTCTATTAATCAATTGATGAGATCTATAACTGCAATAATGGTAGAAATGATCAATTATGAACTGGTAAAGTTAGATTAGATATCACAAAAAGAAATATCATTTGAGAAATACATAGTCAACCTCAAAGATATCTCGTTAGTATTTACTAATTATAATAATAGTAATATTTAATAATTGTTAAATTTACCATAGCTCAACATGCAATTAGGTGGTGACAGTAGCAGCAGCAAATCAAGTTAGACTTCTAGAGATGCAACACTAAGGACATCAAGAAGGGATCAAAGCAGCTTAGCCCAAATAAGCTTATTTAAGAATCAAAACCTCTCGTTAGTCCTAAAGATAAGTCTTATTTCAAATATGAATACAATTGACTTCACTACCAATAATGATGATGACAATCTTCTGTAAGAATAACAATCACCTAAACAATCATAAATATTTAGTTCTTTTTATTTTTTTACTTTATTTTATCAGAATTTAAACAATTACGTCTTATATTTTTATTTGTCTAGCAAAATCAATTTAGTATAAAAATAAAACATGATTACATATGTATATATTTTTTATATATTTATACGTATATATCATTAAACTTTTTTGTAATAAAAAAAAGAATAAATAAATATTGATTGTTGCAAGAATATAACCTGTATAAAATAATATGGCAGTGTTGTTTTTTTATTATTAACAATATTAAATTAAATAAAATATACACACTTCATAAACATAAATATTAATACTTTAATAATTTAATACTACTATATTTAATATCATTTATATTCCTTTTTAAATCTGATCTTGATGAACTTTATAATTATAAATACATGCTAAATTTTCACTACCCCTTCTTATTAATTCAAAAAATAAAATAAATAAAATAAAAAATAGAAAAATCTGTTACCTTAAAAAATAAGCTATGACTCATCTAATTCAAAATATTTACACTTTTGATAATGAATACAAATCATTGTTGGATTTAATCATTTGATCTACATTAGGTAATAATGACATTAATCCAGTATTACCTTCAAATCCAGGTCAAATTAATTATCTTCTGAACCACCTATTACAATCATCGCATTGGAAATCTTTGCTAAAATTGCAGAGATTATATGACAGATTTTAAAATACTATTCTATCACAATGACTTTAAATCTCTTGTGTATATTGTAAAAAGCTTTTTATATTCTGAAAAAGCTTATTAGACTTTTTACAATAAGTCAATTACTTTTCCTTTATAGCAATACATACAGAATATTTTCTTGTCATTTAACTCAAACATTAATTGCATTCCTGAACTGAAGGTTCTTACTTATAAATCTTGTAAGAAATCTTTTACCAGATTCACGTTTTCTCATCTTTCTCTTTTACTGAAAGAAATACTTTCTATTTTTCTTTACAAAAGAATATATCTGTCATCTGTTTTTCTTCATTGTTTTTTGAAAAGAATACTGAATAGTAACTCTTATTCAGTATACTAAAATTTAACTGGTAAAATAAATAATTCTCATAATGTTAGGACTCACACCCTGTATTCTGAAATTTTAGAAGTTTTTCTAAAATCAAATGAAAATGACAGTACTAATAATGAAAACAGAAATTTAATTCATGACAAAAATTTACAATAAGTGGCTACTTGGCTGGTGAAAATAATCTATACCTTCATCTATTTGTGATCATATTATCATTAAATCATGAACCTCAGTTACTAAACGATTTTTTTTAACTATGAGACATGTTCTAACTGATATCAATATGTTTCTTATTAATCCACATGATATAATAATCCCAAATTACGATTTTCTAAATAAAGTATATGACAAAGATTTTTATTATAGCAAGTTGATAACAGGTTTCGTTCAAGAGAATAAGACACTGCATTTACTAATCTCAATTTATAATCCAAACTTGAAACCTTTACTCTTTTGAACCTTTTCATAAATGAAAGAGAGTATTTTCGTAATCTAGAAAATCTGACTGACCATGATATTAAAACTCGTAATAAAATATACAATTAGTACATTAAGTCATGATTAATAAATATTGATGCAAGGTGAAGGCTTTATCATTATTAGCCTTCCTGATATACCTTTAATTGGAGAAGTTAAGGCATCATCAGAATACTTAATGTTTGCTATTACAATCTTATCTGAGTTCTAATAATACTACTAATAATGTAACTCTTCTTAGAGTTCTGGATGAGTCAAGTTAACTCACAAGTCAGATAAGCCGAGTTGAATTCAAATAAAGTCAAGTTTATGTTTTTTTGACTTGATAATTTATGAGTCAAGTCAAATTCAAGTCGAGTTAAATATTTAACTTGACTCGATTTAAACTCAACTTGATTCGAGTTGACTCAAATTGACTTAAATGATAAAAAAATCATTCTAAGAAGAATGATAAGAAATCGTTCGACTAGAATGATAAAAAAATCATTCTAAGAAGAATGATAAGAAATCGTTCGACTTGAATGATAAAAAAATCATTCTAAGAAGAATAATTAGAAATCGTTTGACTTGAATAATAAAAAAATTATTTAAGAAGAATGATAAGGAATCGTTTGACTTGAACAATAAAAAAATCATTCAAGTCAAACGATAAGAAATCGTTCAACTTAAATAATAAAAAAATCATTCAAGTCAAACGATAAGAAATCGTTCGACTTAAATGATAAAAAAATCATTCAAGTCAAATGATAAGGAATTGTTCGACTTGAACAATAAAAAAATTGTTCAAGAAGAACAATAAAGAATCGTTTGACTTGAATAATAAAAAAATCATTCAAGTCAAATGATAAGGAATCATTCGACTTGAACGATAAAAAAATCATTCAAAAAAAATGATAAGAAATTGTTCAACTTGAACGATAAAAAATTCATTCAAAAATGATAAGAAATCGTTCGACTTGAACAATAAAAAAATCATTCAAGAAGAACAATATAGAATCGTTCAACTTAAACAATAAAAAAATCGTTCAAAAAGAACAATAAGAAATCGTTTGACTTAAACGATAAAAAAATCGTTTAAGAAAAATAATAACCCGAATCGTTTTTTTCATTTTTTTTATTATTTTTTTTTCAAAATTGAATCGAGTTAAAATCGAGTTGAGTCAAATTGAGTTGAGTTTAAAATTTATATAACTCGAATCAAATCAAATTGAAAGATTTTATAAAATAAATTTGACTCAACTCAACACGAAAAAATAAGTCAAATAGAATTGATCTTTAAACTTGACTCAATTTGACTCATTCAGAACTCTAAACATCCATGAAAATAACCTCTTGAGAAAACATATTATTATACAATGTCTTAGCTCATTGGAGCTTATATTTCTGCTTTTGGGTACCAAAATCCGAAATTTTTTTGTTACTGTAAAATATCTTACCACTGAATCTTCTGCAACAAAAATACGTACGATCCTTCCTATCTATATAATATATGAAAATAATAACAACCCTTATTATGATAATACTACTATGAAATATCTATCCTGTTCTCACTTTTATAAATTTAATAGCCAATACTTTAAAAGTTATTCAATTACATTTTCATCACTATTCGTAATATCACGTCAAATTTATTGTAATAAATTATATAATTACATTATCAAACAAGCAAAAGAGATTATAGTCAGATATTGATTTCTTAAAATTGAAGATAGTAAATTCTACTTCTATCAACAGCTACTATTGAACCTTTCTGTGAGAAGTGAAACTGACTTTAAGATCACGCCTAATAGAACATATTGTATTCAAATTTCTTGATTGAATTGCAGAATCAGATTATGAATATATGAAAGGTTTGCTAGGAAAAAGAGGCTCTAAGATTAATTTCTATTTTTGTATAATATGATAAATAAAATTTGAACTTTAATGTTAAGGTAATCTATTTTTATAATTTTAAATCGTGATTTATATTATATGTTTAAAATTATATTATATAATATAATATAAAATATTAAATTATGTTAATCATTTCTTAAATAATATATTAATCATATTTATCATTTCTAAATTCTATTTTTAGATTTCTATGTAAAAAATTTAATTGCTTTTTATTCATTTTTATATCTTTTTGCTTTCATACAAAATGCCAAAAAATAGCAGAAATAAAAATATCAATCACGGTCACTCAGCGTTATCAATAAGTGTTTAATAATCACAAAAAAGATAAAATACTTTAAAGACAGTCAAACTAACAACCTCTTAAGTTGCCTAAACAAATAACACTACTCCAGAAAATGATATAGAAGTTGATAATACTCCTATTGAAACTCCTTTACTAACTAGCAAAGACAAGAAAAGGAAGTTACTCTAACTACCAATAATAACACATATAATATTATGAATGTTGACAACAGTTCAGATCTTTCAGAAAATAATATTACAATTGAGAAAAATATTTTTGCCTTTATCGATCATTGCTCTCTTAAAAAATTTTTGCGTATTGTTTACTCAAAAAATATAAAGATGAAAACCCTAATAAAGATTGCTGATATCATTGATTAATATTGCATGAAACTACTTTCCTTTTCAGAAATAACACGTGGTAAATCTCCTATTGATTTTAAGCAAACAATCCTCAAACTTGCCTTTTTGAGCAAAGATGAATGAGACATTTTCTGCAAGATGCAGATTCTACAAATAGATAATGTTATATTTCTCCCACTAATTATTTAAAGATAAGCCCCTTACATTTCAAAACTCTTCATCACTGTGACTGAAATTCTACTTGATGTTACTGAGCTATATTTGAAAAAATTATTTTTCAAATTTGATAATATTACTAGTATCATTATGAAAACTTGCAACTTATAGCAAAGAGCTATCATTACCTTCAATAAAGATGCTAACTTCATTAAAATTGATAAAGGAAATGATATATATCTTTTTAATAATATGATTAGATTTTATTACATTAATGCATCTTGTGACGTCATTTAAAGAAAATCCAAATACTCAATCAAGTTTATTAACCTTTCACATAATATCACCTTATGTAATTTCATGGATATTGGTCACATGATAGATGTAATAGCATGGATCATTTTTCAGGCTTATTCTAATTACAATTATCTCTAACATGCTTACTTCTACTTTGCTTCTGCTGAAACATATAAAGTGATCAAGAAATTACTGATCTCTCTCTTAATAGAAAAAAAGTAAAATGAACTAACTCTTAACAAAAACTATATACAATTTGCTTATTTGCTCACCATAATGCTACAGTTTATATTATAAAAAGCTATCTAATAAATTAATCAAACTTAAAAATGAAATAAAAAATTTTCTAGTGCATATATTTAAAATATTTTAACGTAGTTTGATAGACATTGATTGTTGCTACAAATTAATGTTGAAATTACTCTGATTAAAAATAAAGATTAAAAGTTATTAACTGGTAAAGTTTAGGTATTTTCTTAAGTGTGAATGAATTTAAAACATATAATTCTGGTCAGAATTATGTTCAAATTTTATAATATAGGTCATATATAAATAATTTAGACTGTATGCAGATGTTGATCGACTGATCAATTTTTTTTTCACTATAGAACGCCTTAAACTACAAATTTAATATTGCCAAGAGATAACAAAAAAAAGAAAACTTTAAATTGCAAAAACTGAATGTAGCACAAATAAAGAAGTTGAATGAGTTGATGAACATGAGACAGAGCAGTTTTTTTTAGTTTTAATTAAAAATATAAAAGAATTAAAATTTTTCAAACGTCTGTTAGTAAATATAAGAAACTCATAAATAACAAAATATTAAAAAAAATCAAAGCATCAGAAAATCGAAAAAATGGGCAAATTCTTTATCAGCTATTAAATAATCAAAATAATACTGATAATTCTAATAGTAATTTTAATGATGGTTTTTCTGAAGGTGAAAATAGTTCTAGTGTTAATAATTTTGGTAATGGTTTTTCTGATGGAAATGGTTCTAATGTTGATGATTCCAATGTTGATTCTGATGATGCTAAAATGCACAATTGAATACATTAGTTAATATAATTGAAGATAAACTAAAACTTAAAGATAAACATTTAACTCTAGAATATAAACTATGATTTAAAGCTGTTCAACATTATTTATAACTCCTTAACAAAAGACATGCAAAATTAGAAGCAAATCAGACTGTTGTAGATCTTTTAAATTGAGAAATATGGTTTGCTCGTTGTATTAGAAGTTAAACTAAAGCATTTATTGAATATGATAATGTTTCTGATAATAATTGTGAAAAACATTTTAGAAGAACTAGTATTCTTGATGATAAGAATATTTAAATAAAAGTTGCATTATATTTACAGTAACACAAATTTGATATAACTGTTTATAACTTTTGCAATTATATTTCCAATAAAATTTTACCTTCTGTTGGTATAAAAAAAAAACTAAAATCAGGTATTTGTTTTATTATATTTTAATTTTTAAATTACTTTATTTTATAAATATGTTACTAATAATCTTTACATTTTATAATAAATCTACAGCAATTCGGTGGTTAAAAAAAAATGGAATTTATTTTTAGTCAATATACAAAAGAAATATATATTGATGGTCATGAAAGAGATGATATCATTGCCTATCAAAAAGAATTTCTTGAAGTTATATCCTAGTAATAAGTTTATTTTTATTTAATTAATTTATATTATATTATATATTTATATTTATATTTTATGTATATAATTTTAAAGTTATCAAAAATTAATGCCAAAATTTACTGGTAATGAATTTGAAATTAGAATTGATCCGAAATTAGTAGGTGAACAATAAATACATGTTCTTATTATCTATGATGAAACAACTTTTCAATCAAATAATAAATAAAAATCAGGTTGAAGACTTAAAAATGAGCAACCTTTATGAAAAAAGGTCAAGGAAGAACTATTTATGTTAGTGATTTTTTAACTGATATAATTGGAAGATTAAAATTAATGAAGAAGAGATTGATAATACAATTTCAAATAAAGTTTGTATTGTAATTAATCCCAGAAAAAATTTTGATAGATAGTGAAATATTAATCAATTAATTGATCAGGTATTATTTTTTTTTTTTTTTATTATAATAAATTAATATAAGTTAAATTATTAAATTAAATAAAAAACTAATATAATTTAAATTCAAACTATTAGATTAAAACTTAAGCTATACCAATTTTTGAAAAAACACATTCAGGTATGATTGTTATATTTGCTTTTGATAATTCCTCTAATCATGCAAAATTGGTTGATGATACTCTTAATATAGCAAATATAAATCTTAATCCTGGTAGTAAGCAGCTAATTATGCGTAATATAATATTTAATGATCAAGTTTAATCTATAGTGTTTTCTTCTGATTATCCTGATGAAACACTTCATAGAAAGCCTAAAAGAATAAAAGTAGTTTTATAGGAACGTGGTTTATGAGTTTCTGAATTAAAAGCTTTTTGTGATAAAAATAATACATTATTAGAAAATTCAAGATGTTTTATATGTCATGTTTTAGCTGCTTAAGAGAATTTTTGTAATCAAAAACTATTATTATAAGAAATTATTAAAGAATTGAGACATAAAGTAATTTTTTATCTAAAATTTTATTGTGAACTTAATTATATTGAGATATATTAGGGAGCTGCAAAATGATATACTCGATAATATTGTAATTATACATAGAAAGGATTATAAGAAACTGTTCTAAATGCATTAGATTTAGTTTCTTTAAGTCATATATGTAAATATGCTCAAAAATCAGCAAAATTTATGAAATGTTATAGAAAAGGATTAACAAGTTTATAAGTTGTATATGTTTTAAAAAAATATAAATTACATAGAACTGTTCTGGACTTTGTTTTTAAAATATTAATGAATTAATAAAATAAAGTATTTTATCAGATTTTAAGCTTTATTAATTATATTATCATATGATTGAAATTTTAGCCAATCATAAACCAGTATTATGTTTATCACATGACTATATAAATTTTTGAAATTTGAAATATATAATAAATAACTTAGTGACTTTTTATTAAACACACTATACAACTTATCCAAAATGTAGACAAACTTCTAAGGACCATAATATGTAGTAACTTTACCAATAGTTTCAGCTAATACAGTTTAATAACTATATTTCTCCTAAGAAACAACTACAAAGAGATGCAGTCAGAGATAATGTCACTTTCGTTAATGCTATCAAGTCCAAACCAAGCAATGCTTAACAAGACAAAGATACAATCAAACTCTCACAATTGTAAAAATCCTTTAACAAAAAATGTAAAGTTACCTGTAAAATCAGGATCTTAAAGACTCAGAGGTCACTGGGCAGATAATATTTCAGATGATATAGATCTTAAAATGTTTGGAGGATACAGTGATAGTTATAAAAATCCAACTGATTTCAACAAGGGTATCAAAGATCTTTCTAAAGGGACAGCTCAAGGAGGATCAATGCATGATCCAGATTTTAAAAAACTTATTATAATATAACTTGAGATTATTACAAAAAAAGCTTATAACCTTAATATCAACTCTTACATTCTTCAAGATAGACAGAAAAGCTCTTGACATTAAAGTAGTCACTTCAATAGAAGTTGAGACATATAATCAAATACTTTCTCCCAAAACCTCAATGGCAGAAGAAAAGTTTTCACATATCGATACTTTTAACTGCTCTGCCTCTCTTCAAAAAAAGACAAACAAACAACTTATTACAATTTGCTACTAACAACAACAATAAATTTTCTCATTTAAAAATGTATTCTTCTACCTTTCCAGTACTTGCGTTGATTTTAACAAGTATTGATCAATAAGAGTCTCTTAAATTCTTATAATATTCACTCATTCATTCCTATTACTAATAATTTAAACAGATAAATTAAAAACTGTCTTAGTAGCTTTCTATAATAATTATCTCACTAATAATGAATACTATTCCTACTACAAAAAACTCTGATATGAATACTGTACTATCTCAAAATAATTTTTTATCATACATCTTATAATGTTAGATCCTTTCACAACTCTGTCAAACAAAATTATTTAATATCACATATGTTACACATAATTTTAATATTATTAGCCTTCAAGAAACTAATTGCAATTCTAATATTTCCTCACTTTTTAACCGCTCGTTCTCAGAATATATTTCATTTTTTAATACAAATCAGAAGAGCTAATCCAGTAGGATTGAAGTTAGCTTCTCCTTTAGCACGAAACTATCCAAATACATTTTCAAATATAATTTAAAATTTGATCATATAATTTACGTCAAATTACAATTTGCTGATAAATAAAAAATTTTAGTTGTTAATGCATATTTTCTTTCTAATAAACATAGTTCAAAAGCCATTTTTAAATTAATGCAAACTTATATTTCTTCACTTTTTACAGATACAACTCATAATAATTATCACATTATTCTCCTTAGTAATTTTAACGCAGATCTTAACCATCTACAAAACCCACCTCACACATCTAATTCATAAACTCTCTATCAAGATACAATTTATTTGATATTTTTAACATTATTTATAATACTAATCGTTCATTATATTTGATATTTTCTCATTTTAACATCACATTACGTATAGACTATATATAGATGACTTCAGAACTAACATTAAATGTCCTCAATTATCAGACACTTCTGTTTGATTCTTCAATTTTTGACTACTCAATTGTCACAGTTTCAATGACCAACTTTTTGAATGTTCCTATAAATGACAAATGTAATTCTCAGAAATTATTTTATATTTACTCTCATATGGATGACTTACAATAGACCAAATTTGCTAAGAAAACTAATAATCTGACCAAATACAGTTTACTCAAAGACCTTATCAATACAACACTATGAACACAGTCCTTATTGAATCAATCCTGAGATTTATTTCAAGACTTTGTTATTGTTGCTGCCAAATAATATATACCTACAAGTAAAGCCAGAATCACTCATTACAAAAACGCTCTATAGGCCTTTTATCTATTTATAAGGATATCAAATTTCTACACAAATTCAATAAATTGACCAAAAAGTGCCTTAATAACTTAGCTATGTCCTCTGAATAATTGTTCTTATATATTAGCTTCCTTAATATTACCCATTCAAAGAACTTAAACATTATGGCTATCAACCCTAAGGCTAATATAGAACTTATCAAATCCATTTTTTCAGACACTAAATTATTACTAGCAGGTCTCTATGTCGAAGCTAAACTCAAAGAGCAAGCATTTAAAATAAAATGTATTCAAGAAACCCTTTAATCTAAAATCAATGACTATAACACAGATCCCTCTTGAATGACTGACTCAATCTTAAATCAGAAAAGAAGAGTTATTTCTCTTAACAAATGCCTTGATAATTTAAAAATAGATAAACTATTGCTAACTAATGACAGTAATATTAAAAAAGAAGCTAATAGATATTTTCAATAAATTGCTAGTACCATACACAATAATAAAGATATTTCTGATGATTGATCTCAACATATCAACCTATTATTAACATTAACCCAAATATTTATAATCAACTGGCCTTGTTACTGTTATCAATCTTAAATGAAATGCTCAAATACCTCAATTCTAAAGCCAAAAAATACCTTTGGTTGATTATCTGTAAATGTCTCCAGCTCTCCTTCATTTCTATGAGAAGGAATTTTGCATATATATATATCCAATCCCTAAGCCTAAACCCTAGGAATTTGATTTTAATAATACCTGATTAATTATGCTCTTAAAATGTCTAAGGAAAGCCTTTGTCAAATTACTCAACATCAGATTGGCCTCAATTTTTATTCAGCACAATATTTTGAAAGGATCAAATTTTGCTGGTTTACCTTTTAAGTCCACCTTTGATCCTATTTATATCCTTAACAATATTAAATAAAATAATATTTCTAACAAGTCTGAATTATGGGTTCTCCTCCAAGATATGTCTAAAGCATACAACTGTGTTAATATTTTTACTTTAGTCAAGGCAATGAAAAGACTCAAAATTTCTTTCAGTTTCATCTGTATTATAATGAAGATCTTATTTCAAGATTTAACAGAATTTTTACATTATATGAAAATACTGACCTATACCTTATATTCTCAAGTATTAATTAAGAAGAAGTCATTTTACTATTATTGTGATGTAT
>CAJVPP010000189.1:0-41481 GCA_910592005.1 Funneliformis mosseae | reverse complement strand
ATAATTCAACAATCAAAAACTTATTTAAAAGATATAACCTATGCACATGATTATGAAATTGAGCAGTTGAACGTATGATTGCTTGATACTTATAATACTTCTGAATTTTTTGCTCTTATTAAAGGTATAGTTCCAGTACCCCTCTTTAAATTCTTTCTAAAGAAATTTTCATCTCAAAGTTTGACTTTAACTACCTGTTTTTCTTTTATGCATCTAATATTTAAACTCACACAAAATGTTTGGCGTGACCATTGCCAACTTGTACATGATTTTGAAAAATCTTCTAATATTACCCTTGATTTCAAGGCTGCCAATTTTATCACATCAGATTATGATTTATCCTCTAACCCCTCCGCTCATTCTTTTAGCTCTCCTCCAATATCTTCGATGATACAGATGGGATTTCATTGGTCAAATTTTTGATGCAGTAGTGGCCTCGTCCTCTTCACTTTCTTATGTATGTTTACTTGAAATATGATTTTTCTAGCTTAGGTTATAAAATGATTTCAGGGAAGTGCAGGGTTGGTCTTCTATAGTTTTAATTTTAGATTAGTTCTTTACGAGATTTTTGTAATTTCTTTTGATTTGTACTTTACTTTATTTTACTTTCATAATAAAGATATTGCGAAACTACTGCACTTTAAATAAAAAAAAAAGATATTAATAACTAAAAATTAGTATTAATACAAGATTAATAAAGGATTAGCTTTAATTAATACTTTAGAAAGAGTTCTGAAGGGTTTACAAATAAATATTATTTTAAATGACAGTATATACAAACCTCTACTAAAGTCTCTGAATATTTTTTGGCTTAATATAAAACTTGGAATTTTTAAATTTTATTAAAAAATATTTATTAATATATTTATTAAAGTACAATATACTACACATTTAGTAATAAATAATTAGTACTTGGTCAGATCTCAATTTGCTTCAATCATAACCCAAATTCACTGCGACATATTATCAATCAAATTTTCGATATTTTGTATCAGAATTTGTTTCCATGCTCTTATAACATGTTGATTGAGTTGAGCAAGGTTGGAAGGTAATTTTTTTCTTTCACAGGTGTTCTTCTTGACTTTGACCTATAGATTTTCAATAGATAGTTATGACAATAGTTTGATAATGATCACTGTATTAATGGCAAAAAATAATGTTACTATGTTGTTCTATTGTTAATTCTTTGAATATTTTCGTTATTTTAAAAAGATTAAATTATATTTTGATTTAAAATCAAAATAAATAAATCAAATACATATTTATTTAGTTTAATATAAGTAAATAATGGTAAGAATATTATATAGCCATAATTTTCTACAGTCATATAATGTAATTAGTATGAAAAAGCTCGAAAGATAACGTTCAGAGACTTTTGACAAGGATCTGTATTTAGAATAAATTATTAGAATTTTATTATGAAATAAAAATTTAATACAATTATATTTGTTAACATATAAAAATTATTAGTATTTATCTTGTTAGAGATAAAAATTACAGTCAACTCTTGTTATAACAAACTCTATATCCTATACTTTAACTTTGCTATAAAGCTATAATGAAGATTTTAAGAGATTTGATTAAGCAATTTACTATAACAAGAGTATTTTTATTATATTTGTTCAAAATTTGTTATATTAAGAATTCGTTATATCAAGAGGTAACTATAATTGAATTTTCTAAATTATTTGAAATCTCTAATATTATTTGAAAATTGTCTTATCAAAATTGTTTTATTTTAACTAAATCCTAAAGCTCTTTTATTTATACTAAATTTACTAATATAAATAAATAAAATATTAATTAGTTATAAATAATAAATGATTAATAATATAAAATGATTAATAATATAAAAAAATTTCTGGTATCTTCTGGATTTTTTTATATAATCTTTGTTTAATTTATTTTTTTTATTTTTGTTATTTTTGTCATCTACATATTGCTATTAATGTGATTTTTAGTTACATATATTATATTACATTAGCTGATTATTTGAATCAATATCTTCCTATTATAGTATCAATATTAATTAAGTTATTATAAAAAATATATTTTACTATATGTTATTTGTAAGTTAAATAAGTTAAATGAGAGATATTTGAAATTTTAATATAATAATTTATAGGACTAGTAATATGATATTACTGGTAATACTTTTATAATAATTAATTAATAATTAAATTAGATTAAGAATTAATAATATAAACTTTAATTATAATTAATATACTATTATATTATTAATATAAGAATATAAGTAAAAACAAAATTAAAATTAAAAGTTTTGTCAATTTGTTATTAAAATAAAAATTTATTATTATTATTAGATAAAATTATCAAAAATTTATATAATTAAAAAGTTAAATTTCTTAAACTAATTTTAAATATAAATATCTATTTATTTGATAGTAGTTTAATTAATTCTAATATAAAATATTTTAAAAATATTTATAATAATAAATTTTAAAATAATTAATAATTTATTTTTATTAATTTCTAGATAACAATCTTATTAAGATATATTTTATAATCTTTTTTAGTTATTAATTATTAATTTTCATATTTTTTTTAAAAATTATTAATAATTTTATAATTTATATATAAAATAATTAATTTATTATTATTATCATCAAAAATAATATAAAATTAAATTATTATATAAATGTTTAAAAATTAAATAATGATATTTTTTTAAATTAATAAATAATTAATAATTCAATTATTAATCTAATAAATTTTATTAAATTATTAAATTTAAATTTAATTCTAATTGCTTTTAAAATTATTAAATTTAATTAAAATTATAAAAATAAATAAATAATAGATAAATAATTTCCTTATATTATTATTAATATAAAATTAATATATAAAATAAAATACTAAATTTTTTATTATATAATTATTATTAGCAATAATTACACTTTACTGATAAAATTATTTATCTAATTAAAAGCTTTACAAAATAATTATAATTATTATTACATATAAAACATTTTATTTTATTCATAAATTATAAGAAATGATAATAAATAAACTTAAAACTATAAATAAAATATATCTATAAATATAAATTTAAAAATTTTAAATTATATACATAAAATAATTAATATTTATATTTAAATTAAAAATTCTTCAAATTTAAAAAAATTTTTTGATCCTTTTTGATTTTTTAATATATATTTTAAAGCTTATTTTTAGTTTTAAGTAAACTAATTCCATTAATTCAAATAAATATTTAAATTTTAATGTCATTTAATTAAATATTTATTGAAATATATAAATTTTATTAAATGGATTAATTGTTAATTATTTTGAAATAAATAATTTTGTATAAAATTTATTTAATAAAAAATAATTATAATAAAAAATAAAATTTTAATATTTAAAAACCTTTTTCTTTTGTTATTAATGTATTTATTAATAATATAAAACTTTAATGCTAAAAATTAAAAAATTAATTAAATTAAAAAAGATATTTATTAAAAAAAATTATACATATAAAGATATTATAAGAACCTTTAATTAAATAATTTAATTAAAACAAAAAATAATAATTTATTAAATTAATATTTATTTTTTAATTTTTTTTACAAAATTTTATTAAAAATTTTGAGAAAGCTTGCTTAAAAATTAATATTTATTTTTTTTTTTTTACTAATTCTTTATTTATTTAATAATTATTTAAACAAATTATATAAAATTTTAATATATATATTTTTTAAATAGTAAATAAATTTACTTAAAATTAAAAATAAAATTTAAATATATATTAAAAGATCAAAAGAGATTAATGATTTTTTTTAGATTTTGAAGAATTTTTAATTTAAATATAAATATTAATTATTTAATCACATATAATTTAAAAACTTTAAAATTATATTATAAATATATTTTATTTCTAATTTTAAGTTTAATTATTATCATTTTTTATGATTTATTAATAAAATAAAATATTTTATATATAATAATAATTACTAATTATTTTGCAAAACTTTTTATTGAATAATATTTTTGCTAAGAAAGTGTATATTAAAATCTACAGATTTATGTATTTACATAATTTCACATTTATATATTATAATTTTGCATTATACATATATTGCACTTATAAAGCAATTTATTAATTTTTCACATAATCTATTATATATTTATCATTTAAAGAATAAATATTTAATTGATTACTATGATTATCTATAATTTTTTTTCAAAATAATTTTAGCATCTAAAATATTATCATAAAATTTTCAATTTAAAATTCATTTTTATTTAAAATAAATTATATTGTAAATTTGTAATTATATAGTTAATCATAAATGTAAATCTATTATTGAAATTCATATAAACTCACTAACTTATTTAAAAAAGAAAAAAGAAGTTGATGAGAATGCTAAAGCTTTACAAATAACTATCTCAAATATTTATCAAATTAAATTAAAAAAATAAGAAATAAATTTACATCTTATTGAAACATTCACTAAAGCTGATATTTCATTTGAAAAGATTGATAAATTTAAACTTTTTTTATAAATATTGTAATAATGGTAAGACTTTTATCTATATTTTATATTTATAATTTTTTTGTTTTAAATATTTATATTAATATTAAAATTAAAAATTAAAGGTAAAGCTATTGTTAATATAAATCATTTATAAGAAAGATATTTTCAGTTATTTTAAATCAGTAAAAAATATATTAATAAATGAATTAGCTAATCAAAGAATTTTTGTAATTATAGATAAAATAATAGATAGTTATAAAAGAAGTATTCTTAATAGATTATTCAGTTATTAAAATAAAATCAAATTAGTAAATACTCTTTATTTAGAAGCTGTTACCAATACAATAATTGCATAAGTTTTTGTTAATACTATTTATTCTTATAATATTTCTTTTACTAGTTTAATATTTTTAATTAGTGCTAATACATTATATATGAAAACACTTTTACTAATATCTATTTCCATTAATATCATATTTATTTTATAACACATATTTTACTCATATTTATAATTTTATTGATAAAACTTAGGTAAATTTTGAATATTTTAAATTATTAAATATTGTAGTTAAATATATTAAAATATTATTTATATTCAGTAGCAAGAAAAAAAGATGGAGAAAACATTTGATTTCAAAATCTGTCTTTTTAAATATAAATAAAAGTTTATTTAATGAAGAAAATATACAAGATTTATTTGTTTAATTTATCTTCTTTACTTATCAAGATTAGATGAAATTTTTGATTTAAATTTTTAATTTGGATAAAAAATTATTATTAACATATGATTACATTTTTTATTGAAGAATTTGTAAAAAAAAATTCTAATATTATTAAAGAATTAAAAGATATTTTTCAAAATCAAAGTTTTTATATAGATATTTTAATTAAAAGTAAATATTAAAAATATTTTTTATTATTTTATTAAAATATAAAAATTAAAATTTTAGATTAATATTAAATTTTAAATTTATTAAAATAAGAAATTTGACTATTGTTTCTTTTGTTTTTTCAAGAATTGAACAAATAAGAGTATTTTTATAAAATGTAATAAATAACTTACCAATTAGTATAGAAATGATACAACTATTATCTCAGAATTATCAAAATTATGAATATCTTATTTCAATTTTTTCTAAAGCTTTTAAATTAGTATTAAAAAAATTTGAAAAACATATAGATTCTCATTCTGCTTTACTATTATTTAATGCAATTTAATATTTTAATCTTTAATTTATTCAATCATCTTAAAATAAACATATTTCAACTAATTATAATCTAATTCCAGAATTTTAAAATCTTTCTAATTCTTTTATAATAGGTAATTTATTGTGATTTAATAAAATTTTTGAGAAAAGTGATTATTTAAATCAATATTGACAAGAAAAAAAAGAAAATTTTCAAATTTTTATCAAGTATTGCATTAGTTTACATATAGTTACATATTTCAGGAGTTGATATTGAATGTAGTTTTCTAATTATAAAAGAATTTTAGATGATAAATGTAGATCACTTCAGAAAATTTTATTAAAATGTTAAATTTTTTATATTATAATAATTAATAAAATAATAAAGTATATTTTTTACTATATAAAAAATTTTATTTGCATATTTTGCATTTTTTTAAAATGCAAATTTTTATTTTTGCATTACACATAACTGTGAGCTTTAATGTATATAATATTCATCAATTTATTATTTATTAGATTGTATACATAAATTGTTATTATATAATATAATATTAATTAATTATTATTATTAAGATAATTTGTCAAATAATTAAGTTTTAACAAAAATATTTTGAAGTTTCAATTTAAAATTTTGTTAATAACAAGATAAGAATATTTGCAATAGTATTATTATTGTTTAAAAAACATTAAACAATATAAATTTAATACAAATATTCAAATACAATTGGAATTAAAGTTAAAATAATATTTTAAATCTAATATTCCAATAACTGATTATCAATAAGAAAATCATCAGAAATTTATTAAATATCATTTATATCTTATGGTTTCTTTAATATTAGATCTATATTATAAAATCATATGATTTGAAAATAATTTATCTGAAATTTACAAGTTATATATTGTTTATCATGCTACACCTTTAAGTAATACATTAAAATTAATTTCTTGAGATTATTTTCTCTATTTAATCCAAATAATATTTATCAATATCATGTGTAAATTAAATAAGTTTTTGGTGGTTCATTAAATTATTGAGATCGATCGAACCGTTAACATCTTTTATCTGATGTCTAATAAATGTAAAGAATACTATTGTATACAGTGGCTTCCAACAACGATTTTAGATTAATAATATCAAATTTTATTGGTTAGATGAATTCCCAGAGTACAAAAGGATCATAAATTTTTGCGTTTCTCCTTGGTAACTTTTCGTTCAATGTATCTTCCGACGACTCCGACGACTACGACTCCGACGACTTTTCTCGCCATAGGTTGTACCGGGTTAGGCAAAAGCACAATAGGGCAATTGCTCTGTAATGTGGACACGAAAGTTAACAATGGGAAGGATTCGACCGTTTGTGAAGCAACTTTATTTGAAAATGAAGAAGGCACCTTCCGATATATTGATACACCAGGGCTTAACGATTCTAGAGGGGTAACAGATGAAGAAACATTTCATGAAATCTTACGCCTCTTACAAAAACATAGCAAAAACAATTTCTTTGAAATTCACAAAATCCTATGGTTCTGCGCGGAGAGCATACGAAAAACGGCAAATCTGCAAAATGAAGCGAAATTTATCCAAAAGTTGGCAGACTACATTGATGAAGAAAAGGATAGTGCGAATTTTTGGAAGAATGTTCTAATTGTCACCAAAGGAATATTTCCATCCGAAGACCTAGCAGAAGGACCGAGATCAGCTGCATATGATACAATGAAAGAATTAATGGACGACGATTTTGAAAATATTTTCACGGTTGACCACTTTCCTTGTTGGATCATCGATTTGAAACCCGGAAATAACAAATATACTAAACTTAATCCAGAAGATCGTATTGAATGGTTTAATGCATACAGTAAAGACGAGATTGGAACCGCATTGCAAAATTATGTCAGAAAAGACTCTAAAATCAAAATTCAATTCAAAAAAGCACGTTGCACCAAATGTGACGAAACAGGGGACCCGAGACTTTTCATTAGTAAATGTCATCCATTACCACAAGAAAAAAGACACGAAATAAAAAACGAGAAATATCATCCAAAACCCGCCGTGTGGCATCACGCAGGTAATCGTATTTATAGGCATTGGAAACCAGATGATGGAGAAATCGATAAACACGAAGTTGATTCTTCAACCGTTGGTGTGGTTACAAGTACGGTTGGTAGTTTAACTGCAGGAGGCTATGCCCTTAATATAGCTGCTGCGGCACAACCAGGAATCATTTTCGGTGGTGGGGCCATAGCAGGAACCATCGCTCTACCTATTGCTGCTGCAGTAGGTTTAGCGGCTGCTGGTGGTTACTTTGTCCACGAAAAACTATCAGAGGGTTATAAATGCAAATTTTGTAATAGACAATATAATGAGAAAGGATGTCTTGAAGAATGTGATCAATGTAATAAGAAATGGGATGAGAAAGGTTGCATTTTGAAATACGCGTGTTGCAATAAGCTTGAAGGAGAATTGGGATGTGACTTGCATGAACGATGTATGAACTGCGACCAAATCGAACAAAAGCTGACCACAGAAGGTTGTAAGGAGTTCTGTCAAAAATGTGATGAGGAATGGGGGTCGTCGGAAGGATGTGAATCAAATGTCAATCATGACGTTGTCATGGAGTAATGGACTCCATAGATGAGGTTCTTACTTCAGTTCCAAACCCAAGTTTACGAAACCTACGGAATTACATTATTTTATCAAAAATAAAATAATAAAGTATCTCCTTTAATTTAAATTTCAATTAAGTGTTCCTTTTCTGTAAATTATCACTCTTTAATCTGGGCGATAACAATATCAATATCAATATCAAATGAAGGATTTTAAATTATAGTCGTATATTTTCTTTATTCAAATATCTTATAGATTTTTTTCCCTTTAATTTATGAAAATCAAATGCTCAATATATAAATAACATAAAAATTTGGCTTTTAAAGATAAAAACGCGTAAAATGAATAAAGTTGTGTTAAAAAGGTTAGAAAAGGGTATTTGGTCCAACTTTTCAACTTTTGTAAGTTAATTTGAGCACGTGACTATTGTTGATAAAATGAGCCAATGATCATAAAATGATTTTTTCGCGTTCCTTTTATTTTTTAAAAAACAAAATAATTTGTTTTATAATAATTAAAATATGAATTTCTCATTATCAGTAAGAGCAGAACAACAAAATAGACGTTTGTCGCGAGGTTATACCTTAAAAAATAATAATATTTCAACAGGCCTTCTCGGAGTTTCCAGTTCAAATGATTCTTTTATTCTGGATTGCTTTGAAACGCCCTTAATAGAATTAGAAAAATCTTTCAATAGTTTATTAGAGAATTTTGAAAATATTAAAAAAGTTCAAGAATCTTTGAATGAATTTAATAAAGCTTTTTCTGGATTCTTATATGGCATTAAAATGAATGCTCATTGCGTTGAATTTTCCGAGGTATGGAATAAGTAC
Source organism: Funneliformis mosseae (assembly GCA_910592005.1). NCBI lineage: Eukaryota > Fungi > Glomeromycota > Glomeromycetes > Glomerales > Glomeraceae > Funneliformis > Funneliformis mosseae. The sequence goes on along the minus strand of CAJVPP010000189.1, from coordinate 32,354 downwards.
TTTAAAAAACCATTGAACTCTTTATTGGAAATTAATATATCTATTTTGTCTTTGTAGGCTCCAACAAAGGAAGCGATTACCTCTTTCATTAACAGACGGGTGAGCTTACAAACGAAAAATACAACACCACGAATGAAAACACCTACACATCAATTACAATCAAACAAAAAAGTTGAAGAGCAAAAAAATCTTGAAACTTCTACAAAATCACAAAAATCCCAAGTTGCGATTCTTGTAACAAAAAATTTCAAAACCCCTACCAAAGTACTACAAAAACCACGTAGAAGAAAGATTAATAAACAAATGGAAATCAAGGTATGATTTTATTATCTTCTTCTTAACTTATTTGTTAATTGAAATCATTCTTAATAATTCTAGGCTGTGATTAAGAGGATTGTTGACACTTTACCACAGAAATATCGCGAGAAACAGGTAAAAAAATTTTTTTTATTTGGAATTTCTTTAGAAAAATTCAATTCATTTCACGTTTTAACTTTAATACTTCACATGTAACTTAGCAAGCAAACCGTGGAAATGTCGAAGCGATCCTTAAACTCGTGTGTTCAAAACCAAATGATGGATTGTATATGGAAGAAATCATTAAACGTACAAATTTAACCCGATTTAGATGTTGGGAATATCTTAACATTTTGGTTAACGGTAATCATGTGATTAAAATTAGTAAGAAAGGCCAAATGTTTAAATTAGATCCTATAAAGTATGCCAATTTTATTCATTTAATGAGTCTCTGAGGTAAGTCTTATTCACAATTTTAAAGATGTTTGATTTTGTAATAGTTTTATTTATTTATCTATCTATTTTTTATATAAAAATATGTATATATATATATAATATTACTCAAGTGAACATATTCGTTTTAAGGTTTTCGTTATTGTCATTCATTAAATACTTCTATATTACAACGATATAATAACTTTTCGTACCAAGCTTAGTTCTGGCAGATCAATTATATGTAAAGCCATATATATAGTAATGGTACTTGGTATGCATATATTACATAACATAAATACATAAGGAACCGATAATGATTTTTTCGTATCTTTAAATAAATATTAGTAATATAATATTAATTCTTTAAATTTATATTTTAAATATATGTAAATTCTAATATTATTAAAATTTCAAAAATAATTTAAATCATTTAAGTTAAAAAGTTAGTTTGTATTATACAAAAGGATATGATAAATTTAATTTGAATGTATGATGTATAATAATTTAATTAAGATCTAAATCAATAGGATTTTAATTTAAGAAAATTTTAAAAAAATAGAATAAATTAAATATTATTATAAAAATATTTGATAAATGGAATTTTTGTAATAAAAAAGAGAAAACTATCAGAATAAATCAACTTTACTTTATATGTAATTATATATAAATAATAGTATATTACTTTTTATTTTAACAAAATATTTAGTATTAAAATTTAGTTCTTCTTTCTTTCTATCTGTATCTTTTCATATTAATTCCAAAATCATACTATTTATTTGTACACATTTATATATAATAAATGCTTTTGGTATTATATCTCTTGGTTATTGTTCATAATTAATAATAAGATATTATTTATTACTGATTATATTAATCAAATTATATATAAAGTTTATAATTTTATAGGCTTATTAGTTACAGTAAAGTCTGTCTTCTTATATTTATAGCTAGTAAAAATATTTATTTTCTGAAATCTTTGATTAAAAGAAAAGTATACAATTTTTTTTTTACAATTGCTAATATATCAGATAGATGCCATTTCTTATATCTTAAATAATTATATAATCATATAATAAATTTTTTAAACATAAATTTTAGCTGATTTTTAAAACAAGCATTCACTTTTTACTTGGTATATTTAAAACTTGAAAATATTATCATTTATTATCATTTCCTAAACTTGTTTTGCCAACGATACAGACCTCTTTCTATAATTCTAATAAGCATTTTGGGATAAATCTTAAACTTTCATTTCAGGTTCTAGCTTTAGAATACAAGTAATCCCAATCATGCTTTATCAAATCTGCTGTTTCAATATATCTATATTTAGTAGTAAAATATTCCTTCTTTGGCTTCACATCATCAATTGCCAGCAATTGCCATTTGACTATGATCTTAAACCTTCAATAGTCCTTATCTATCATCTTGCCTTTGCCGAATGATGATGCATATAAGACAGTGCACGTGATAAATGCTCCATTTCTTAGCGATCAAGCAACTATTACTCGAATAGCCCATTGCTTTGGAGTTTAATAATGGATAAATCATCATATTGTTTTCCATCTCGATTGTTTTTCGAACCTGATACCATAGCAGTAACTCGAAACATATTTATATCATTTCAGGACGGGTGTAAAGCCTTATTATACTTGTCTAAAGTGATATTGATAACGAGCCCTGATCTACTAATAACGATTCATTAATAATTATATCGAAGCAGTGAATTATAGCGTTTTAGTGATTTATAGCGATCTTCTCAATAGAATATCATGATTCAAATTTATATAGGTTTGAGTTACGGATAGATCATGCGCAGTTGAGTGAGAAAAAAAGTATACCATGTGTTTCAGACATTTATTCGATGAACAGTTACATACACGCCGCATTCATAGATAAAAATATTTGGCTTCGGCAACTTTATCCTACCAAATAATGCTCACAAATTTATCGGGCGAGTCTATAAAAAGCCTGCCTCATTTTCTTTAAAAACATAAAAAAATCACGTTTAGTATTTAATTGTGATAATATTTCGTCCAATTGATCGATTTGTGGGTTACATTCTAGAACTTCAAATATATAAAAAAAAATATTATATATATAAAATAATCTTTTAAAGACACATGATCGTTAATTAAATAATCAATAAATCATAATATTAAATTAAATTTACTTTTATATATCGAATGTTCTTCTTCTCCCAAATGAATTGTGAATTTACATGGGCGAGACAAATCGTTCTCATATATGCATGTGAAAGAAAAAGTTATCACATTTTCTGAAATTGATTTGAAATATTAACAAAAATATATAAAATAAGAGACTGATGAATAATAAAACAAATCACCTTTCATTCCAACCATTGTGAATGCTAGTTTATCCGCATATCGTTTTAATTCTGGCTCATTTTTTGAAAGTTGTGCTTGTAAAGCTTGTTTCTTTGACATATTGACTATTAAAATGATTTATAAAAAAGAGATATTGAAGTATAAATATATGAAATGATTTTTTTTCAATTACTTATAATAAAGATTGCAATAAATAATAAGTTACTTTCACGTCGCCTTTGAATATCTCTTTTCAGATTCTCGATTTGATTCCTCCAATTACTGACGTGTTCGTTTATGGTTTCTCTTTTGCGTTTCATTTCCGAAATCTCTGACTGAATCTTATTAATATCTCTTTTCTCTTTTTCTTTTGCTTAATATATAGATTCAATATTAAGAGAATCAATTAATTGATTTTTTAAATTATACTTGGGAAAATAAGATAATTGCTTACTTGCAAGGTCATCCTTTTGTCTTTTCTCAGTTAATTTGATTTGTTCATACAATTGCGACCTGGCTCCTATTATCATGAATGAACCAATATCTATAAATAGTAACCAATTTTTTTCTTTTTTTTTTTATCTACCATACCTTTATCTGCAGAAAAAGTAATTTGCCATTGTTGTTTTTTTAGTGATAAATTATTGTTCACACTATTCACATAATTAATAAATTCTTCTTCAAATAATTTATTTTTATGTCGTACTATTTCATAGTTAAAGTTTACCCTCGAAATTACAAAGTTGTTCGAATTTTTAATATTTATATTGGAAACGTGATTCAAACTTGAAAAGGATGCGTCTTTATGAAGTTTTGTTTTGGAAGGGGTTCTAACTGGTGTTGAAGTAGCAGAGTACATTATGAAGTTTAAACAATCAAAATGAAAAAGTCGCGCTTTTGTTATAACGCGTATGGAATTGGTTAAATTATATCACATGCCGATCGAGGTCAGCTGCTTAGATGACTCCAAAGATGTGGTAACTGATTAGGTTTTGAAACGATACATATGATGAATCCCTGAAAATTGATTTGTTGAGTATCAAAGTGACGTGTCCAAAATATATAAAGCGAAAAAAAAGATAGAATTCTCTTCCTCCTTTTGAATCTCCACCTAAGGGAAATTTATCCAACATTAAGATTATGTGAGTATCCAATACATTAAATTACAATATTATCATTAATTTTTTAACAAAAAATTGTATCTTAGTACTGTATCTACGATTATCCTTCCCAATATTATATATCTTATTTTCTTTATCGCTATTGATTTTATTTATAATCATCCTATTTTTTTTTTGAGTGACCTAACCCCCAAATTACTGTCTTGAATCCCAAATATCCATCATAGCACATGGCTGACTCAGCACCGGCCGATAGTCGTGGTGGTAAGTTAAGACAATTACTTTGAAACAAACCAAGAAACACGTCAAAGAATATAAAAAAAAATAAATAAAAGTTTTAATATATCAAATACTCTCGGATCAAGTTGACGAAACATAAACCTATTCAGTCACTAATTTATAAGAGTTAATATATTAACAAATCTGTTAATTTTTATTGTCATAGGACGTGGTGGTTTCGGACGTGGTCGTGGTGGCGATAGAGGCCGAGGCCGAGGGCGCGGTCGAGGTCGTCGCGGTGCACGCAAGGAAGATGATAAAGAATGGTTGCTATTTTAATCACTAATACTTTTAATTCATTTGAAAAAAATTTTTTTTCTAATGCATTTATTTTAATTTATCAATTTATTTAGGATCCCCGTGACAAAACTTGGCCGTCTAGTCAAGGAAAATAAAATTAGAACCATTGAAGAAATATATCTATTTTCACTTCCCATTAAGGAGTATCAAATCGTAGACCGTTTCTTCGGCACTGCATTAAAAGATGAGGTTATGAAAATTATGCCTGTTCAAAAACAGACTCGTGCTGGTCAAAGGACTCGGTTTAAGGTTATTTATAATTGGTCTCGTAAATAAACTTTTTTATTTTTCGTCAAAATATCTTAATGTATTTATATATCTTTTCCTCCAATTCTTTTAGGCTTTTGTTGTAATTGGCGATTCCAATGGTCACGTAGGTCTCGGAGTTAAATGCTCCAAGGAAGTAGCGACAGCTATTCGCGGTGCTATTATTCTTGCTAAACTCTCAGTAATTCCCGTCCGACGTGGATATTGGGGTTCATCCCTTGGTGAACCACACACCGTCCCTGGCAAGGTTACCGGTAGATGTGGTTCCGTTATATGCCGTCTCGTCCCTGCGCCTCGAGGAACCGGTATTGTCGCCGCTCCCACTCCTAAAAAACTTTTACAATTAGCAGGTATCACTGACTGTTACACCACGTCTCGTGGTTCCACTCGTACTTTGGGTAATTTTGTTAAGGCCACCTTCGCCGCCATTGGCAATACTTACGGCTTCTTGACACCCGACTTGTGGAAAAATACCGAGTTTAAGCAGTCACCATATCAAGAATTTAGCGACATTTTGGCTGTATGTAAAATTGATATGGTTTATGTTTTGTCATCCAAGTATTTAATTATTAACTCCAACTTTTTACGATCTAACAGAAGGCCTCCGATAAGAGGAGGAGTTAAGCATTTAATTTTAATAATTCACGAAGGAAGATGGTTTAAGAGGTCTAATAATCACTGTGTTTCACTTAAATAAAAAAAATTTATTCTTTTGTTATGTTGGTTTATTATTTTATTGGTCATTTTTTTATTTTTTTTTTTTTTATTTACATGCTAGAATAATTTACATCGAAAAGGAATATTAAAATCGTGATTTGTTATGATAATAAACTGGACATTAAGAACTTTAATTAAATGCTAATATATGAATCAAAATACCAACAATCGATCGCATTCTGTCTAGGACAAAAATTAATCCGTAAAGAATTGAACATGGTTCATCTCCTTGACAGATCGTTGTACTACAAAGTGCTGCACTCAGACCCTGAATCATTTTCTATTTAAGGATATTTTGTGATACAACGCCACGAAATCATATATTTATTGATATAACAAGTTATTTAATGTACCTTTAAAGAATCCTCATTATAAAATATATTAGTAAAAAAGGAAAAAAAAAAAAAAAAAAAAAAAAAAGGAATTCATTCAAAAGATGGCCGACAATATAGGCTAATTAAGGTGAATAAGCTATGCAAAATAACTAATAAAATGGAGGATTGCATACATGAAATAATGAAAAGCATTAAACTATATCTGTTTGATATTTAGTACATTATTTCTATGAACGCAATAGCACAAAAATCTAAATATTTATATTATTTGTTTTGTAAATCAAATTTTAGAAATTCTTTGAGTGTTCTGCAAATTTTCCAATAGTAGATTAGCGTACTGTCTAATGCATTAGCCACAGCGTGATCGAAGACTTATTCAAAAAAACGCGAACTTTTTTTATGCGGCAAAATTGATATCCTTTACGAAACCATGAGTTAAATAAAAAATCATAATAATATTATCTTCTTTCTTAATGATTACAATCACTACCATTTTTCATTTAACCGACAACATTAGAATATACAATATGTCTGAAGCAATTTATGCATGGTTGACGTGTTCGACTTCGATTGAATTTTTGGTTTGGGGTGATTTTTGAAAATTTTCTATTTTTAATTATAATATTATCGTTATCAATTTTACAATTTACTTTTGCAATAATATCATTGATTTTTAAAGTGAGGAATTCACCTTTGAACTTTTATGCAACAGCGATTAGTTTTGTGAGGAGTAGAATCTGGAACAAACATTCCTAACGAATGAATAAATCATAAAACATGTTTTTTATATTTAAAAAACTAAAATTTTATTATGCCAGCTTTAGGGAATTGCTGAATGGGATATCATTTAGATAATTTACGAGGATAATATATAAATATTTTTGTGAGAATGTGTCAAAATATTCATTTGAAATTTTATGTACGATGAGGATTATAATGAGGTATAAAGTTCACTTATCAATGAGCAATTTTTTAAACTTTTCAACAATTTTTTCAGCCTTACCACTTTAATTAAAAAATAATGAAAAGTATTTATCGTCTTTCTAAAATAGGTCATTTATTCCAAACGCCACACATAAAATTGATCGGATCGACAGTTTGTATTACCAAAAAAATTCGACTGAACTCCGCACGTTCAAGTTAACATACAAACCGTGACGTGAGTAACACCATCTCAGGTATAAATGCATGATTTCTGGATATTTCGTGGAAATTTAATTATTATTCCGCGCGCTTTCCAGCTTATAAAGAGCTAAACCACAAAAACATGACAAACAAGTCGGAACCAAAGGCGCTTCTTGAACCTGGAACATTCCACCTTGTAACGTGGAAAAATGAAAAACGTAAATATGATAAACTTTGATTTATCTTTAAACTTTTTAATAAAACAAAAATATACAAAAGTTGTGTGTGTTTCAAATACATATCTTTTGGTATTCAAGTTTAAACAAGTAACACGAATAATCTTGAATTTTCAATGAATATAGGAAAAGCAGAAATTCTCGAAAGAAGGATCCGCGACGACACTTCTAACGAATATCTTTACTACGTGCACTATGAGGGGTGTTAGTATTCCTTTTAATTTTTCATTTTGTTCTTGTTCTTACCACTTAACAATCTGTACTAAACAACCTTAAACGAAAATTCTCGATAAACCATTATTAGTCGACCGGAGGCTTGACGAATGGGTCACCTCTGAAAGAATTGGTCGGGCCGTGGCTGCTTCCTCGTTAGGGGCAACTCCAGCAAAACGAGCTGGAATTGACGAGGAAGCAACCGACGAAGGGGAACCCTCTCGACAGGCTCGTTTTTCAAAGAAGCGAAAGCTTAATGGCGGTGGTTCCGTAAAGGGACCAAAAAAGGTATGTACGATTCAACTTTTTTTGCTTTCTCATATACAAATTTGAACTTTATATATCATAACTTGCAAAACTTTCTTTTTGACATTTATTGATTGAGATCATATCATTCGTTATGTTAAGCAGGAAGATGCTCTTGAAAAAGAACATGAGAAAAACACAAAGGTACGAAACATCGGTGCTGTTGTATTCGGACTTTACGAAATTGACACGTGGTACTACTCGCCATTTCCCGACGAGTACAAGTACCTCGAAAAGGTATACTTCTGTGAGAGGTGCATGAAATACATGAAGATGAAAGAGACGTGGGGACGTCACATGGTATGTAATATATTCGATTTCAAGGCTAGAAAGAATGTCATGTCTCCACTTGTCATTCCCCTCTTAATCTCATCATCGCTTTATTGATATTCTACAAAGTCTCTTTGCGACCACCAGCGCTCTCCAGGTGGGTTGGTTTATGAAAGCGGTCGAAATAAGATATACGAGGTCGACGGAAAGTTGAATAAGGTAACCAACTGTTGTGCACGTGATCTTTATGGGATGACGTATGTGATCCCTGTTTGTTGGTGTTCTCAACTTTCTTTCTACATTGCATGGTTCCTTAGCTTTACTGTCAGAATCTTTGTCTTTTGGCAAAGTTCTTTATCGACCATAAAACTATCTATTACGATGTCGAAGGGTTTCTTTTCTATATCTTAACCGAGGTTGAAAACGGGAACGAGGAGCATATCGTTGGATACTTCTCGAAGGCTTGTAATTTTTTTTTTTTTTCTCTTACTCTTTCTCTTTCTTTCTCTTTTCTTTTTTTTTTAAAAAAAAAGAGAAAGAAAATGTGAAGAGTAAATATTTTTGAATTATAAGTATGTATGATTATGATGAATTTTAATTGTTGATGTTCCTAATTATCGTATACAGGAGAAGGTATCGTATGATAACAACAACTTGGCATGTATCCTGGTCTTTCCACCCTATCAAAGGCAAGGTTATTCACAACTGCTAATTGAGTTCAGTAAGTACTTTTATCAAATGAACTGCGTCAAATGAATTCCATTTATCATTTTACTTTCTTTACGATTAGGTTATGAGCTTTCCAAAAAAGAGGGCAAGATTGGATCTCCGGAAAAACCCATTTCTGACTTGGGTATGAAGGGCTACCGCTCATACTGGAACAAGACGATTCTTCGTCTCTTGAAAAATTACAAAGGTACATGCATAGGCTCGGGATCCTCTTCATCGTCGACAACACCTCCCGAACGAACAGACAGTAGCGGCGGGATTGATACTGACGGTAACGGAAGCACACAGCAGAAAAATGATGAGATAATCAAGATCTCCGTCAATAAGATCTCCGAGTTGACTGGTATTCGTCAGGACGACGTTATTGAAACTCTTCGTGACTTAGGATTTCTTAAGTATAGAAATCCAAAACCTCATAGGCAAATCACAACAATATCAGCGGCTAGTCACCCAACAAATAACATGGCTAACGGAGATCACCGATACGAACCTTACTATCAGGTTCACAATAATGACCAGCAGAAAGACCAGCAATATCAATTGCACCGTGACGAGGAGTACACTCAGAAACGTAACCAAAATCGTTTCATCTGCATCACGAGGAGAATGGTCGATGACTACATTCGAAGCCAGGGGGTAAGGCTTGAAAATCGAGTTTTTGACATTTGTGGTCTCAAATGGCTTCCCAACGTAAGCCGTTAAGTTTAAACAAACACATATCTACAAGGGACTAAAGATGCCTGTTGCAACCAATCTTATTATGACGATGGACTTCTTTTATGTTTATCGTGCAGGGAAAGTCTCATACGAGCATATATCGGAAGGCTCTGGCTGTTGCTATTAACTTTTTTTTGACGAACATTTCTCGTATGTTTATCGTCCAGGTAAAGGTGGCAATTGATTGATAACTTATGCTGTTGTAAAATTTTTTTTATGATGAGCTTTCTTGTTTTCGTCCAGGCAAGGTTTTAATGGCAAAATAATTTGACAATTTTTTTTTTTTTTTTCACTCTTAATTCCTTGTAGCAAGATCAGTCAACACAAAACAAAAAAATCCATATTTTTATTGGCAAATTTCTTTTTCTCAATACCCTTTATTGTTAATTTTTTTTTTTTTTTTTTGTAAAAAATTTATGCATTACATATTCATCTTGTATTAAAATCGTTCTTTATTGGTGGGAAGTTTAATATTAAACAAATTTTTGTTGACGATTAGATCTTGGGCATCAAATTTGGGATAGTACAACACAAGTTAGTCTACTTTTTGTATCAAATGATATCAACGGTGAATCGAAAACCGTATTATCCCCTTCTTTATAGTCTTGCGGTAATACTTTATTCAGATTCCATATGTTGATAATACCATCAGAGGAGATTGATGATAATAACGGAAAAGGATCGCTACTGTTTGGTGGAATTGATTGAATAATTGATAGGTCCTTGATCCTATGGATGGAGGTTAGTGTTAAATCATCTTTTGAGAATCCTTTTGAATTTTTTTCTGCAATGTTAACTAAAAATCATTTACCTATTTTTATGTCCCAATAACGTCACAAAACAATGACCGTTTTTAACATCATACACTCTTATGGTCTTATCTTCGCTTCCTACAATCAACAAATCTCCCAGGTGTTTGTGTGTATAATATTGCATGCAAAGAAAACGGGAATTTCCAATATGAAGTTTCTGTACTATTTGGGCGTCCTTTGTTATATTGTGAATGATGAGAATTGTTGGGACAAAATAAATTTTTAATAAATTCAGAGATAATTTTTTTTTTTTTTTTTTTAATCTTACCGAAGTGTTGTAAATTTCGATTTCGCGAGCCATTAAAATTGCATATTGATCACCTGACAGATTCCATAAGACGATTTCACCCTCTAATAAAATTTTATGGTTAAAGTTTAAATTCAAAATTTTAACGAGTCAAGTTATAATTAATACCTCTTCCAAGTTTGTTTACGCTGGCCTTTTGGCCGCGTAATAAATTCCATAAGCGAAGAGTTTTATCGGCAGACACAGATAATGCAATTTTACCAGATGGATGAATCGCCAAAGAATTTATACGTCCTTTATGACCTTTTAAGATCTTTAAACACTCCCAATCTTTTGTTCTCCAAATACATATTGTACCATCATCACTTCCACTAAACATATGAGACTTATCAAAGAATTGAAGAGTTGTTATTGAACCTTCATGTTGTAATAAAGACCCAAGTTCTTTGCGATTTTTCAAATTGTATAATCTGGTAATAAAAAATATTATTTTAATTATATTGACTTTATACTCTAATCATCATATTATTTTATTGTAAACTCACTTTATAACTTCATCAGTGCTTCCCGAAGCCAAAAATTTACCACCCACGGATACCGTCTTAATACATCCAATATGAGCTGGAAAGATAAAGATCGGCTCTAATTTCAATGTAGGATTATCCTTTCAAGTTGTTTAATTACGTATTTAAAATTTAATTAGATTTGTCCCAATTGATAAAAATTACAACCAAATTCGAATGAAAATTCTAAATCAATTACATTATCAAAACCCTCTTCGCCAGAATTTATCCAATGCGATTTAATTCCATATAAAATTCTTTCATAACTTCCTGCAACGATTAAAAAATCTCCGATATTTGTTTCAGTATTCACAGTATCTAGTGAAATAATTTCTTTAGTTTGTGAATTATCGTCAAATTTTCCTTTTTTTTTTGAAATTTGCCCTTGTTTTTTCGTAGAAGTTTTCGAAGTTCGCGGTTTCTTTGACTTTGGCATAATTTTCAAATAAATAATAAAAAACGAATATCTTTTTTTACTGAACCAAATATTTGGGTGATATTCAATCAATACCATTATTATGTATTACCAAAGATTTGGATCAACGTCTTCCGAACCTTTGGGTCGATTGTTAAATATACCCCTTTACATATGTTGCGCAATAAACTAAAGTGTTGAACATGGAAAAGATTGGTTTTTAGTAGTTAATTTTAGCCGAAAAAGGGGTGGATACATTCTCACCTAAAATTTTTCTTTCGCGTTTATTTATTTAAAAAGTTTTTCTCTTTTTATTTTTTCCTATTTGTTTAAATTTACTTACTTTAAAGTAAAAAATTCTTACTAGCATTCTTTCATTGTTTTTGATTTTTTTTATTTATAATTAACAATGGTAACGTGCTTAAAATTCTTGTATAGTTTTAAGATACCTAATTTACCTGCAATACATTTTTTTTACTTTTTAACTTATACGCTTAATATTTGCTTTATTCATAATATTTAATTTATTCGGTTGCTAAATAGAGTTCCTCAGACCAGGCAGACCCTGAAGATTATTATGTTAAACAAGATAAAATAGGCAAGAATAACTATACTTTTTGAAATTTTATAACAAACCATATTACGTAATAGAATTTATTAGAATTGAAATGAAAAGGCTCATTTAATTACAGAATCATAGAATTGATTCTCATCATTTTATTTATTGATCATTAATTTCCTTTTTCATATTTCTTATTAGGTAAAGGTTCTTTTGGTGAGGTATACAAAGGGTAAGTAAATAAATTGAATGGGTGGTTTTTTGAGAAAAGCGTAATATAATTGAAGTATAAAAAATAAGAATAAAAAAGAAATAAATCGATGCATAAATATCTTTAAGTTTTATCTATTAAATGTATTATGTTTAAATGAATGATATGATCATCATTGACATTCATAGTTATGAAAAAAAGTCGAAATCTCCAGTGGCCATCAAAATCATTGATCTTGAAAGTGCTGAGGATGAAATTGAAGATATTCAGCAAGAAATTGCAATTCTCTCACAATTGGACTCACAATATGTGACAAGGTAACTTACAATACATTATTCAACCTTTCTATAAAATAATACCTTGAATCATATCATTATTGACAAAATTATTATAACGTTATAAGATATTATGCTTCCTATCTTAAAGGAACGCATCTATGGATTATAATGGAATATTGTTCTGGTGGTTCTTGTTCTGATCTAGTACGGATTCTCCTCCCTTTAACATGAACCTTTTTTTTTTAAAAAAAAAAATATATTGATTTTTTATCTGTGGAAAATAGATGAAGCCAGGAGCTATCAGGGAAGAATATATAGCAATCATATTAAGAGAATTGCTGAAAGGCTTGGATTATCTTCACAACGAAAATAAACTACACAGAGGTTTGTACGTTAATCCAATATGTATTTTTATTTATTTTTTTTTCCTTTATGTATATCTAAACAAATTCATCTTTATTTATTTGATAACAGATATTAAAGGTCCGTTAAACAATAATTTAATTGAATGTTTAAAAGAATTTATTATTTTAACTCGAGTTATTTAACAGCGGCAAATGTCCTTTTAAGCTCGAACGGTGATGGTGTGTAAAAATAAATAGATTCTTTTTAAAAGATTTGCGATTATGATTATGATCCTATTTGTATTAAAAAAAATTTTTTTTTTTTGAATTATTCGATCCGCAGTGAAACTGGCTGATTTTGGAGTTTCGGGACAGGTGAATAACTCTTTAAAACTGTCTATTAGACTCCATGCTGATTGGGATATAATAAATCTCATTTAATATCTATTCACATAGCTTACAGCGACAATGACCAAGAAAGTTACCTTTGTTGGTACTCCGGTAAGTTTCTGTTGTGGTGGAATTATTTATTACACATGATATAGTTTGGAAATTTATTTTAATTTGCTCTTATATAGTTTTGGATGGCACCTGAGGTTATTAAACAATCAGGATATGACTTTAAGGTAATAAAAGATGGGCTATGAAAGTTCTTTGTTGAAATATTTTCACCAATTTTGTGGCAATATAATGAATTATTAGGCGGATATCTGGTCGTTGGGAATAACCGCCATCGAGCTTGCCAAGGGGGTACCACCTTACGCAGAACAGCACCCAATGAAAGTACTTTTTCTCATTCCCAAAAATCCATCTCCAGTTTTGGATGGCTTATATTCTAAAGGATTCAAGGAATTTGTTGCACAATGTTTGGACAAAGATCCTAATAATGTATATGTTCCCTTCTTATAAGTCATTAAAAGTTGCTCAATTTTTAATTTTAAATAAGTAATGAAAATGAATTTATGTGAAAAATATAGCGACCTACGGCAAAAGAATTACTTAAGCATAGGTTTATTCGTAGTGCAAAGAAGACTTCTTATTTGACGGAGCTAATTGAACGACATGAAAGATGGGTGTCCGAAGGAGGTTGTCCGTTAGATTCTGACGATTCAGAACATTCCGAGAATGGGTATTTTTTTTAAAAAAAAATTTTATTTTTCAATATTCTTTTTTTTTATAATTAAATCTCATGATTGAATATTTAGTGTTGATGATCGTGAGGAAACAAGTTGGGAGTTTGACACTGTTAAACCATCAAAAACAAAATCATCACGTTACTCTGATGATGATGATGATTATTCAGAGGATACAATTGGACCATCCAAAGGAAAACAAGTAATGGTAATTGTCATTCATCTTAAATTTCAAGTTATTTAATGTTAACACGTTTAACGTTCATATTGACCGTTAATTAAAGGCCATGAAGGAAAGCGATTCCGGGTATGACACAGTTAAAGGTGTAGGTTCGATCGGAGCAGATGATGAATACGATGATGAGCTTTATGGCCACACGCAGCCACCAGATCCAGCAGTTTTCAGAAAAGTGGTTGTTCCATCGATTAATAAGGTTGGTTTGCAACCTATCTTAATGAAATTACATTTTGTATTCCATTAAAATTTCTTTTATTAAACAACCAAACATTTTTTTTATTATCATTTGGATTAGTTGTGTAAGAGTGCCCCTAGTCAAAAAGCTTTAAATACATTGGAAGCTTTGAAAAAAGCTTTTGAGGATGCTGAAAGAGAAAATCCTGGAATAAGTGAAACATTCATGCATGCAGTGTTTCAAAGATATGATGAAGTTAATCCTTAAATGCGGTAGATTTGAGGACCTTTATTCCAATTGTGAGATGCAAATTTTTTTTGTAGATATAACTTGTCTCTTACATAAATTGAAAAGATTAGTCCACTAACAACATTACTGACATTTGTACAAATACTTTTTTTTTTATTTTTTTTTTTATTTTTTTTTTTTTATTTTATTTTTTTTTTTACTCTTTATTATCGAAACTAAATCGGAACTTCATTAGGAAAAGATTGTTTTTATTATAAAAAAAAAAAAAGAAAAGAAATAGTAAACATCATTCATCATTTTGAATGTGCTTGAATACTGAATATTTATCATGATTCCTCCCCCCTTCTGTTGTAACAAAACAGGAACAAATAAATTAAATCGAAAGGTACAATTTCTATAAAGAAAATAATTACAAATTAAATTATAAAAAGATTATATATAATGTCTTTTACCAATAAGTCAAGAAAAGTTTTAATTCATCTAAATTGAGACAAATATCCTTGATTGGTTTTTCTAAATGTTCTTCCACCAACATTTGCCAATCACTTTCAATATCTTGCCTATAAGTTGATAATAACCCAGAAAGATTTGGATTGGATACGGAAATGTCATAATTATCGTTCCAAGCTTTATTTGTAGGCCAGAATTTATTAAACAAGGATTCTATCCATTCGGAATACGAATTAGTATTTGCCGGATGATAGAATTCAAATTGATCAGGTTGTGCTGACGGATCATTTTGATCATTGTCATCCAATTCAGAACCAGTATCCAAATCCGAATCATCAAATGTATTAACCATATGACGGGTGGTCACCGGAGGGTCGGCAAGGGAAACCCAAGCATCAACACGTTTTAAAGTAGATTTATTCATAACAATTAAATTCATCAATGTAGAAAGAGGTAAAGCGCCTCCATCAATATCATGCCACGTAATTAATTCTTCTAATCCTTTACAATGTCGAGAAAGGATAAGAAAATCTTCACCTTCATGAAAACCCGATACCTCAATAATTAATCTTTTTAAGTTTCTACAATATTGAAAAATGACATGATAAAGAAATTCCTCTTCCTCTTTATTAAATCTAGTGCCCCACCAAGTTAATGAATGTAAATTTGGTAAATTAATAAATATTGAAACGAGATTTTCAAGTTCTAAATCATCCGCAACATAACAATCCAAATTAATTTCTTTTAAATCATTATTTTCAATTAACTTGACAATACATTTTTTACCAACGTCTCCTAATGGTCTACCATTTTCATGCCAAAGCTCTAAACTTTCTAAATCATGCAAGTAACTTAAGGCTGTAGAAAAATAACTTCCATGTCGTTGAAATTCTCCTAAAAATCGTAAAGACCTTAAACATAATTTACGAATTTTTCTTGAAGAAAGGATTTCTACCGCTTTGGCTAGATATTTGGTAACCAAAGTCGTTGATCTGACAATTTCCATTACCGCAATGGTCTGTGGTTCCGCATATTGTTGTTCCCTGGGACTAATTAAAATTCCGTTTACGTTAGAACATTGTGCCAAGACCAGTGGTAGACGAAACCAAGGAAATTCATTTTCTCGATCGCAAGAAGTGATCGAAATCGTATGAGTTAAAAAAGCGTAATCGTAATATGCAATGTGTTCACCACTTCCATTACTTCTCATCGAGATCGTGTCTGCAAGTTTATTGAAATCTATATGAGGTCCTATAATGATCCTATCATATAGTTTACGAACCGCAAAAGAACTAAATGTTTTATTGACTAATAGTAAAGAACGTAAACTTTGATAATCGGAGAAGAAATCTACGATCTCTTTCCATAATTCAGGTGGTAAAACTGCCATGAGAAATCAAATATCATTTTTTTAAACTTAATAATGAACAATACATATATATCTAACATTTCATGCATGTTTACCAAAATAGTAAGACAATGTTTACCAGACTTCTGGTTCATTAAAGTTGTGGAAGTTTATGTGGAATATCAATTTACATTTCATATATTATATATATTTTTTTTTTATTGGAACAACATACGCATACACAGTTTCGTTGATCACAATGAGCCTTTCCGTGAATTTCAGTGTTCATTCTAAAGCACTTTTATCTTCATATCAAGCTGTTCTTAATGGTGACAAAGATACAGAATGGGTAGTTTATGGGTATGATAAAGGAGGCAATGATTTGAAGGTTTTAGAAAAAGGAGGTGAGAACATTATAATTTTTTTTATTTGAACGTATTTTCATTTGTTAATCCATTTTCTTTGATAATGACTTTAGCTGGAGGGCTTGAAGAATTGGTAGAAGAGTTTAACGATGGAAGAATTCAATACGCCTTTGTTAGAGTGATAGATCCCAATACGGAGTTACCAAAGTTTGTTCTTATAGGCTGGGTGCGTAAATTTGACAAATTTTAAAAAACGATTATATTTTCCATTCACTCATTTATTCATTCATCATAGTGTGGTGAAGGGGTACCAGAAATCAAAAAAGGACTGTTCAATTCGCATTTTAATGAAGTTTCAAAATTCTTAAAGGTTCTTGCTTTTTATTTAACTTGAATGATTTTTCACAGGGATTACAAAGATATCTATCTAAATGATGTAAATCTTACGTGTAGGGGTATCACCTTCAAATCAATGCTAGATCAGAGGTAAGTTTTCATATTCATGAGTCACTTCATTTAAATGCCACCACGTTTATATTTTCGCTGTATTAGGCTGATGTTGATCCAGACTATATAATGAAACGTATAAGTGAAAGTGGGGGTTCCAAGTACTCCATTAACGTTAATAAGGAACGAGCAATGAAGGAAGAACCTATTTTACCTGTTGTATGTTCAATCATGTCATCATGTTTTTAGATTTACGCGTCATTGGATTCATCATGATATTTGGGCCGATCATCTATGTAATATATCTTTTGATTATATAGAATTCCGTATATGAACGTGTAAAAATTCCGGATATCACTGCACAACGACAATCTTCTTCTCGTGAACAAATCAAGCCTGTCGTATGTTTAACAAATACATATATGTTTGTTTATTTTTTAAATATAAAGTCATTAATCGAATGATATTTATAAACGTATAAAGAGTTCTGTGTATCAGCCGGTTCAACTCCCAAAACCCAAACCTCTAGGTAAATTTTCAACGTGGACAGAACGTGCTGAAAATTCAACACCATCTGGACCATCTCCAGCAGAGTTAAAAGCACGTCGAGAACGTGAGCGTGCCGAGAAGGAAGAACGCGAGAGAATAGAAAGCGAAGAGAAAGCGAGAAAAGATCGTGAAGAGAAGGCTAGACAATTGCGTGAAGAGAAAGAGAAAAAAGAGCGTCAAGAGAAAGAGAGGAAAATGTTTGAGGAGGAAGAGAGAAAAGGGAGTGAAGAGAAGGAGAGGAAACGTATAGAGAAAGAAGAACGTGAGAAAATAGAGCGCGAAGAAAGAGAGCGTTTAGAAGCAGAACGGTTAGAGACAGAATTGAAAAAACTAGAAATTGAAGAGGCTGAACGTAGAGAGCAAGATGAACGGGAAGAAATGGACAGAATTGAACATGAAAAAGAATTGCAAAGACAACGGGAAACGGAAGAAAGGTCAAGGAAAGCTAAAGAAGATCAGGAAAGAAGGGAGAAGGAGCAAGCAGAATCGGCGAGAAGGGACTTGGAGGAAAGAGAAGAAAGGCAGAGGTTAGAATATGAACGCGAACAAGAGGTTTGTCAATCAAAATAAGAAAGGTGTAAAGGTGATAACTAAGAAATTCTTTTAAATATTTTGATTTCAAAACCAAAAATAATTTTTGCAGCAGCAAGAAGCTGAACGGCTTCTACTTGAACAAGAACAACAGGTAATATTATCAATTCAAATTTGTTTATTGATGCCGACAAATAGTAAATGATTTAAATAAACTTAGACCGCCGAAGTTTCTGCCGAATTGGCTGGTGGTATGACAGCAGTTGTTCAATTTTCTTATGATGCAGGTAAGTTAACATTTTGGTTTAACTCTTATTGCAACTCGTGAATTTAATTACGAGAAATTTATTTATTTGTTATATTAGCTGAGGATAATGAAATACCATTAAGAGAGGGAGAGATTATTAGAGATATTGTTCCATTAGATGAAGGATGGTGGCAAGGGGTAGGTGAAGATGGAAGAACTGGACTTTTCCCAGGTAAATAATGAGGCTTATGAATTTGAATTTATCAAAGTAGTTGTATCAATCGTTTAACTTCTTTTCCACTTATGATATTAATAAACATTTTCAAATAATGTAGCGAACTATGTTGAGATCGTTGAGAGCGTTGCATCCGAACAGCCTATTGAAGAGACACAAGAAGTTGAAGCTGAACTTGTACAACAAACAGTTGATTCATCACAAGGAAATCATATTGCAAAAGCATTGTTTGATTATGGAGCGGGTGAAGAAAATGAAATTTCATTTCAAGATGGAGCTATTATTAAAGAAATTGAATTTGTTTCGGATGATTGGTGGCAGGGTAAAGCACCCGATGGAAAAGTTGGTCTATTCCCAGGTAAATTTTCAATACTTTGAATATAAATTCTGTTCATTAATTTATTTATGACTATATATTTTTATATTTTTTCCTTATAGCTAATTACGTAGAATTACAACAGTCATAATGGTATTAGTATATAATAAATAATTAGTGCATTAAGAAAAATTTATTATTTTATTATTTATACACACACATATATTTTTTTTTCATTTATTAAAAATAAACATTTAATAATAATTTCTGATTATTAATTAATTATATATCACCTATTCACGTGGTGCTTATTTTAGGAAAGTTCAACTTTATTATGTATAAAATGACATAATCCGTAACGTAATGTATAAACGTTAAATAAAATACATCCCCCATCACCTTTTCATATATACCAACATTTATTTTTATTTTTTTTTTGGTTTGTCCAAGCTCATTTTTTTGTCATCCTCCATATAATTAGCTTTGTTCGCTTCACCTAGTTTGAGGTAAATAAGATTACAGCCCAAAGATCTTATCATCTTTATTCATATTATAACCTTTTGCCATAAATAAAGCTAAAATGGAGAGAAATACATCCAATATGCCATTCTGTGTTAATGGTTGTGGGTTTTACGGGTAAGCTAACGAATATTAAGAAGTCCAAACTAAAGACTTATGTTTTTTCTTGTTAAATCAAGAAAAAACATCCTGAGTATAACTGTTTTCTTAAGTTTTATTTTTTGTTTGTATCTACTTAAATTTGGTATTATTTCCGTACTAATCTAAACCACTTCACGAAATAGTAATCGTATTTACAACCACATGTGTTCCAAATGCTTTAAGGAATGCAATGCAAAGAATGGGCAAAGTATGTAAATTATCATAAGATATGAACATTAAATTTTTTCGTTTTATATCATGAAAAATAGACGATAACATAATAACCCTTATTTTCCAACAGCTGAGAAAACTATAGAACCCGCCATGCCCTCTTCGGCTTCAACGAATCAGCCACCTACAACTACACTTATATCTACAACTACAAGTGTAGAAGAACTTCAAGAACCTCCTGTTCCATTAAATCCTATTTCTGAACAGGTCTTACCTCAATCTAGTATGTCCGTAACTAGCGTAGTTTCTCAGGTTTCTACTGAAGTTCAACCAAACCAACTTACACGGCAGGTTCAAAATAACAAAGCTCGTTGTTTCAAGTGTCGGGCTAAAATCCCCTTAGCTAAGCAAACCATTAACAAATGCCGATGCGGTGATTATTATTTTGATTGTTATTTGATCGTTATTTTGATTTTATTTGAAGTTTGGTTGATTGATAACCTTATTAATAAGAATATTTTCATTTCCGTTTCCTTCTTTGACCCCTGATGTGTGTATATATATATTTATTTATATATTTTATATATATTCGATCGGTTTTAGAGTACGTTTTCTGTGATAGCCATAAAGTACCCGATAAGCACGACTGCGATTTTGACTTTGCCAAGATGGGTAAAGACATTTTGGCGAAGAACAATCCAAAGTTGAACGATGTTCACAAGGGCGGACGTTCTTTCAACAGACTCGACTGAGTAATATCATTTTCGAAGGACTACCCAAGCCTAGATTATATTTGAGATATGGTCTCGTACCTTTCGAAATAACTAAGATGTAATGGTCACACGTTTGAATTTTGCATTCGTCTTTAATATTGTAAAGCAATATTAATTTCGCTTATGGGACATTATTTTCGTTAGTTACTACTAGCGAAAATTCGAGAGTTTTTTTTTCCTTCATAAACTTTACAAACTTTTTTCTTTTCGAATCAAACCGACATTTGGTTTTTCTTTTACATTCATTTTTGGGAGTTAACGGAACTAACATAACATATAATATATATACTACAATATATTTTGTTAACAGATATATAAGGAATACACTGTGTTAATAATGGACTCGGCTCCATAATTCGACCTATATTAAAGCAAATGGCAAATATAATTTTTATGATTCCCTTTTTTTTTTTTTAATTAAATCCAGTTTTTTTTCATATAATGGATATCATGTTTCCAAATGATGTTGCATAACTGAACAATTCACTTAAAAATGATTTTTGGGGGGAAGACTTTATAAAGGTTATTACAAATTTTTCATATAAATATTTATAAAGAATAACTTTTTTAATTGATTTTTTGTATATGAAAAGATTTGTAAATTTTTAATAACAAGTTGGGTTTGTTCATTATCATTATGATTATTATTATTATTTGTGTAGGGATTTATATATCAAACCTTTTATATGAATTCATTAATTACCAATATTATCATTATCTGAATGTTTATATTAAAAATAACTACTCTTTTTTTTTTTTTTTAAAGAAAAAAAAAAAAAAAGTATTAATTTATTAATTATTATTCTACAAATATTCGTTTAGATGATATTATCTTGACAAAATTTCTCAACAAAAAGTTTTGGATCCCCTTTTTGTTTTATTATTTTAATTAAAAATGTAAATATACAAGCACAATATTATTAAAACAATTTAATTCTTCTTTCCCTAAAAGAAATAATTTATATTATTAGAATTAAGAGAATTTAGAAAATATTTGAAATGATTTTTTGAAAATGAGAATAACAGAGATAATTACCCTTGCCATGTTAGAAACACCGTAAATTGAACCTGTTAAACCTAAAGCAAGACTTCCAAAGTATAAATACACGAATCCTATTCTAGCAGGTCCTCCAAGTCTACCAGGTCCTTTAAGTTTCCAAAGAGGCGTACTGGCATTTGACTTTAAAAATATATATATATAAGAATTTTAGAAATATTTTTCAAAAAAAAAAAAAGAAAGAAACAGAAAAAAAAAGGAGGTATGAAACGGTTAGAATTGAATCCTTTACCTGAAAATACATTTGATAGTCAATAACTTTGTTTGTTTTTTCTAATATTCCTGGCATTTTTTCGTTTTAAAGTAAAAAAAAAATATATTTTTTCTTTTTTGTTTTCAAAAAATAATAATTAAAATAAAAAAAATTTGGTTTCCGGGGGTTTTTTTTTTAATTTTTGGAAATAGTTAAATTGATTGTTGGTTACACGACATAAAACATAAAAAATTGTAATTTGATAATCTATCCACTTTCTCATTTTTTTTTTTTTTTTAATCACTCGTTCGTTTAATCATAATAATGCAATCTTCCGAATCAAATAATACAAATAATGATGATAAGTCATTAAAAACTCGAGAACAGAATCAAATCATAACGAAGGTGAATGAACCTATTCTTGAGACTTTGTCTAAAACCCCATATCCGGTTTGGTCAATGGCAACGTTATGTAAACAAGTTGAAGATATATTTCTTTTCTTTTTTTATTAAAGGAAGAATGAAAATGATTCATTTACTAAATATTATAGCTAATTAGGTTTAGGTTCGTCAGGAATCATGGCAAGGAATTATCCTGGGATGCCTTCAATGTGGACATGTTTAGGTTTTAGTTTAATATTTTCTTTTTCGGGGTATTTATAATTCTTTTAAAAAAAATAAATAAATATTTGACATTGTTTTTTTTTTGTTCGACGACTAAAAAAATACGTGAAATTTCCTTAGGTATATGACCTATACGGGTGATTTTTATAATGGGGCAGGAACTTCAACATGTTGGTATATTGATTCTAAAAACATGATTGTATTGATATTCAACAGATTTATTCAACGAAAAAAAATTTTTTTTTTAATAGCTTGGTCATTGATATATAGTTTATTTAATGTTGAAAGATCCTTTAAATCAAGGAAACCTTTGCCTATTTTAATGTCTTCGCTCGCGTTATCTAACGCTTATATTTATGGAAAATATTATTTCTTTTAATTAAAACAAAACGTGCGATAATTGTTCAAAGAAAAACCGATTTGATATAAAAATATTCTTTTGAGGAATTGATATTAAACATCAAACATCGATCATTAGTAAATTTACAGTCACTTCAAAATTTGCATCCAAAAAACAAAAAAGTATTAAATTGAAAAATAGGTAGGTAAAAATTTTGTTTTTTTCATTCATTAAATTCATTTCGAAAAGAAAAAATTAAGTCGATATAAAATGATTACAAATAATAAAATTTTTTTTCTGAATAAAATAAACTTTACAAAAAAAGATATATTAATTTTTTTTTTTTTTTTTTTTTTTTTTTTTAAAGAAAATTATACATTGAAAGTAAATTTTTTTTTGGGTATCATAAGAATAATAAAAATGATGTGATGGTAATTTTTTTTTTTCTTTCGAGAACGAACCTTTTTGTTTTTAGAAAAATATTTTGCGATAAAGATCATTAAATACTAATCTTGTTAACGCATGTATTGTTAAAAGTTAAATAATGTGAGTAATAAGTAAGGAAAGAATAAGTAAAGAATAAAATATTCCAATAATAAGTATGTCAATAAAATAATGTAATTGACTAAATAAAATGTTAAATATATAGATATAAATATAAAAATATCAATAAAATAATTCAATAATTGTTTTTGAAAATAATTCAAAAACTCTTAAGCATAAAAATATAAGTGGATAATATATAGTAAATAGTATATTCAACAGTAAACATAGGAGTAAAACATATGCGAATAATAATATATAAAATAAGAAATGAGAGAAAAAATATCTACAAAGAAATTTTTCGTAAAGAATAATTATTTATAAGAAAGAAAAAAAAATAATGAATTTCAGTGCGTGTCAAGACCAGCTTGCGTACATTAAGTTGAGAGTATCAAGTGCAAGTTGGCGCCGCAGAATCATCATGCGTATTCATCATTCTCTTGACCAATTACAACGCTTGAACCTTGAACGTCTTGTCTACAATTATGATTTATTTCATTATCTCGCTGATTACTTTCACCTTGATTTCCTTCAATTCCTTCTGGTGTTGGAGAAGGTACCTGCTTTTGTCTAAAAGTACCGCTACTGCTTGAGGGGATCTTTCTTAATCCTTTATCGTCTCTTAGATTATCCGAGATGGTTTCTCCATATTCATTTGGTGCATCATAACCATCTTCCGGTTCGAATTGATTTACGGGACGTCTTGAATATTTTCGATCGGTCTCCAATCCAGGAAATAAACGTCGATCTATGGGAGATTGACCATCAGAAGGATACCTACGATTAAATTCATATAATCGTGATGAAGGTGGTCTTGTTGTTGTTACTGTACTATTTACATATTCTTCACTAAAAATGCGTGACCTTCCCGATGAAGAACGATGATGAGATGATGTGCGAACGGGATGATTAAGAGGATAAGATGATTCGTCGGTTCGGGTAAATGATGATGGACGTGAAGCGGTTCTCTGATATGCTGAAGTAACTGGTTGAGGTGAAATGTTGTTATATCCTTGTAGGCTATATCTTTGTAAACGAGGTAGTTCACGTGGTGTTTCACGTGGAATTTCGCGTTCATAATAAGCACGCGAATTCGGTTGGTCATAATGAGTGGGTGGATGTTGCATTGGTGGTGGTGAAGGTGATGATGAAGCAGGATGTGTATTAGAATACGAACTATATGCTGTTCCAGAAGAACGTCGAGATTTGCGTAACCCATAATCTGATAAACGTGAAGCTGACATTTGTGGATCATTATAACTTTCTGGAAGTAAAGTTGGTGAGGGAGGTCCTGATACACGGTTATATCGTGATGTGATTCGTGGTTGAGCATTATAGTAAGAATTTGGAGGAGAAGATTGTTCCGATGGAGGAATTGGTGAAACTCTCTGTGAGGAGGATTGATCAACATGTTCACCAATCTGTGATTCATGATTTAATTCAGGACCAGGAACTGGAGCAGATGATACTCTATGTATGGGAGAAATGGATCGTGCAGAATGTGAAGGAGTAGGCATTTGTAAGGATGAATCGCTAGGGTAATGAACATGTCCAGACATTTTCTTTGTCATTACTCTCTTTGGGGCAAGAGGAGCAAGTGCTAATAAACATTCAGTCAAACTTCGAACTTGTTCATCACTTGTTTTTAATAATGATTTCAATCCTTTGTCAGGATGTTGTACATCAAGTTCCATTTGCTGTGATAAAACTGAACGCATCTTTTGGTTTATAAAAAGTGCCGATGAAACTACCATGGCCATTGAATGTGAAGGCGGAGGTGAGGCATCATTTATTAAGTGTTCTGTAGAGAACGCTTTTTCGAATAAGTCAAAAGCATTTTGTAAATGTCTTTGATGTTGGGCTGATGCCGAAGAACGTTTTTGAGCGCACGCGATTGAGCTGGCTCCACCTTGGGAACTACCAGGAGACAAAGCAGCTGGTGACATTACAAGTTCGGAATTATGTTTCTTTTTCCTTTGAAGTTTACGTTCTGATATATTATCTAATCAATTAAATGAAAATTAATAAATCAATTATTACGGAAAAAGAAATTCCCTCCCAAAATAAAAAAAAAAAAATACCATCGTCGACAATTCCGCGTTCCGATTCAAGTTTTTGAATACGAGCCCGAAGTTCCTCTAGCATAATCATAGAATCCGAAGACATTACACTGCTATTATCATCCGGTATATCAGCATATGAATCATCCGGTTGTGTTCGTCGATTCAGTTTAACTGTTTTGGGTGCATCGTTTACTACGTTATAATCATCCAGATATTTCTGTGCGCGTTTTCTACCATTAACGGGTATTTGTTTAACCTGCCCACGATTAATATTCTCTGAAGTATTGTCATTAACTTCGTTTTGTTCAGCAACATCCGATAAAGAGCCCCTTTCTTCCTCAACTGAAGAAAATAATGAATTAGCAGGTCGACTACGTCGATCTGTTATGTTACCGTTATAAAGTTCAGCAGAACTATGACGTGCAGCGCGAAGAGGATTTCTACTTCCACCTAATGTAGAAGCAAGAGGCATATGTGAATTTACAAAATCAAATTCTGAATCAGAAGATTCTGGTGTGATTAATCGTTGTGGTGTTTTTGTAGGTTTAGTATTAACAGTTAACGTAGGATGACTTTTAAAACTTCGTCTTCGTAAAGAAGAGAAATTGTTGTCGTTTTCAAAATCTTTATCATCCATACCACTTGAATTCCCATCGGAATCTGAATTATTTTCAGTTGAAAAATATTTCCAATCCAATTCTCCCCCATTATTACTTGGAGAATCCAACTTTTTTAACTCTTTGACACTACGATTCGCAATTGCAAGTTTTGCCGATTTCCTTGATGATAAGGAATCATCAGCAGTAATTGTTCTTATTTCATTATTATCTTCCATTTCCATTGCATCACCGTTATTCAATGAGTCTGACCTCACTCTTAGTACTGATTGTTGCTGTTGTAAATTGTTACTACGCCTCTGTCTGGATTTTAAATTGTTAACCAGATTATCGATATGTTGTCCTGAACCATTTATGTGTGGAATTGTTTCCAATTGACTATTTAATAAGTTTAAAGTTTGAGATTGTGAATGTTGTAATTTGTTCATTTGGTCAAGAATCTAATTGGGAAAGAAAAAAGGACATAATGGAACACGAATGATCATTGAAAAAAAAAAGGAAAAGAAAAAGGAACCAATTATCACCAATTAGCAAAAAAATTTCGGATTAAATTGTTTAATTACAAAACGGACTAATAATTTATGAAAAGAAAACTTCATTGCTTTTTTTTTTTTTTGAAAAATTACTTAATTCACTATATAAACCACTTTTGAGCGGTCTTAAATGTAAAGTTTGGCTGAAGTTTTTATTTACCTCTTGGTTTTTACTTGATAGCGTCGCGATCGTCGCGATCCTATTTTTTGTGGTTTGAAAAGGACCTCGGTGTTCACTAGACGTTGCAGGCGCGGTGGCCGTAGTCATTATATTATTTTAAGTAATTAAATTCGTTTAAGTTTTAGAAGTTTACAAGGTGTAAACTACCGCATCAATAAATTTAGAGTTCGAATTCTGGAAGGAACCCTAAGCCGTTGCGGAGGGGTAATAAGTATTGGCTTGGAGGCCACAGCCAAGTGATCTTAACTTTTAGTTCAAAATAGTTCTGTGAACAAGGCTAAGGAAAAAAAAAAAAAAGGAAACAGCCCGCTGCTTTATATAGTCTTGGTAAGAAGGTGGGGTATTGAAGATGGCTTAGCAGTTTTCAGGCGGCAAATAATAAAAAGTCGTGATACACAATGATTGCAGGACTTTTAAGAATAACGATAATAGAAGATAATAGAGTTATTTTTCGACGATATTCTTATTGTTCAAAGAAAGGCGAGAAAAAAAAAAAAAAAAATTTTTTTTTTTTTATGAAGTTGGTTTAATTATAAAAATAAAATAAGTTGGGATAAAAAGAGTCGAAAAAAACTTTTTTGAATAACTGATAGAAAAAAAAAAAATAATTAAAAAGTATATTGTGTTCAAAGGTATAATATAATATAAATAAATACTAGGACAAAAGTAGTAAAGTCAAAGGAGAAAAAAAATCTACAACAAACACTACTCTTTACAGGTATAAAGTGAGTATAAAGTCAGGAGACACCAAACCCAAGAAAATCTTCCCTTTCTTTTATACTAAAGAAAAAAATAGTTACTTGTTACTTGTTCTTGATACACTACTTTATTAACTACACATTATATACGACATGATCACAAATTAGTGACATATGAGTTAATTGAATACAACTTGATATCATACCTGCTTTATGCAATTTTTAGGTAGCAAAAGTCAAAAAAATGTTTTTTTATTTTTCCTAAAATTTGTAAACGTATCATGATGTTATAAATAAACTTCTGTTGAAATTCCCCTTTAAGGTTTCGCTTTAATTGGTAATAAATAAAGTATCATTGTGACGGTAATTCCCATTATGATTTTATAAAAACCCTAATTTTCAATCTTGAAACAACATCCTACATGTTCACGTGACTTACATCTTAGCCACAAACAAATTCACCGATTTCATTCAACGAAATTTGAGAGGCATAATATAGCATTATATGCACGTGTCAATCTTTTGAAAATTCAAATACAAAGAAAAAACCTACTTCCTCTTTTGATATATCATTAGAATAAAATTCGCCACTTTAATAAAAAAAATTTTTTTTTTTTTTTTTCAA
The DNA here is from genome assembly GCA_910592005.1 of Funneliformis mosseae. Taxonomy (NCBI): domain Eukaryota; kingdom Fungi; phylum Glomeromycota; class Glomeromycetes; order Glomerales; family Glomeraceae; genus Funneliformis; species Funneliformis mosseae. The sequence continues at coordinate 3,893 of CAJVPP010000189.1, read as the reverse complement.
ATGTTTATCTATCTTTTATATGGTACTATTAACCCCTTCTTTTGAACTGCATGCACGCAAAACGGAAGTTTTTAGCAGCTCAAATTTTGCCTATTGCATGCATCTTTTTTTTTTTTTAATTGAATTTGAAAGAATACGAATTCGGGTTTGATATGTATGAGTCTTCAAAATTCATACATTTTGCATACATTATCAAAGAAACTTTCTTCGTCAAAAAGATCGTTTTATAAATCCTTTTTTTTTCAGATTCTAACCTTTCTCAAATATTATTCTTTCTCCATCTTTTTTTTCATAAGATTATATGTAAGATTTTTTTTTTTCTATAAACTTAGCGTACATACGTTTTAAATTGACCATATAATTGTATGTTGTATGATGAAATGATGCGTTGTCCATTATTTATTATTCAGTTACTTTCATGTTCACTTTTGAATGTCTTCTTCATATTAGGCGAGTTGCATATATATCATAATAAAATAAAAATTAATTTTTTTTTTTCTTTTTTTTTTGTTCTCTTCCGTTTTAAAATGTAATTTTCAATTGTTCAGTATTGTGATTTATTCGGCCGATTATGAGTTCGTATTGACATAATTTATTAAAAGTTCATTTTTAAATTGATATTGTAAAAGGGCAAATGGCTCGCTCAAATTAGTTTAATTGATACATATACCCTTCATCGAATAAAGTGACCGGTTCCCTAAAATACATTGGTTTCCAATTATTTAATGTCATGCAAGTGATTTGAAATCGCCGATTTGTCATTAAAGGATTTCCCCCTGGAGAAAAGGAATAAAACAAGTGAAAAATGAAAATATTGTTTGATTTTGTAACTTTGTCAATTTTGACTATCAAACTTTTGGTAAATAAACCTTTTGGTCTAGTTTATAACTTTCCCAAATTGACAAATAATATCGTCATCCTTCATTGTTCAATCAAAAGTCCAATCATATTGTCTACGCCACAAAAAAAAAAAAAAAACGGATGTTTTCGTAATATTAATAAGATTGTCAGATCTGCATCAATTGAAAAAATACTTTGTTGTGAAAAACACTTCTTATTAGGTTGACAAGAAAATACATGCATAGTTTTAGGGGGTGAATTTATTAAAAATAATAAATATCCTATTCATTTCGATACTTTATTATTTATTATCTAGCATTTTTTATAAGAAATTTTAATTCAAAATATTAATTTTAACTACATTTAAAATTAGTAAATTTTAGTAAATTAGTAAAAATAATTTTAGTTATAATTAAAAAAAATTATTATTTAGTATTTTTTTGTGAATTATAAAAAGATTTCTACTATTTATTATTTTTAATTTATGAATTATATTATATAAAACTTAAAATAAGTGTAATAATATAGTAATTTAATTAAATATCTTAATAGTATGGTATATTAATTATAATCAATATTTTTTAAGTTTTGCAAATTTTTATTAAAGTTTTAATATAAATTTGTTAAATTTGCCTATTATTAAATAAATATTAAGATATTTATTATTAAATAAAATACTATTACTATTATACTTTGACGTTAATTAATTTTGATGATATTATATTAATTTAATATTTATTATAAAATAATTACGTCTGTCAAAATACAATTAATTAGTAATTCATCAATTCATACTAAAATATAATTATTATTATTTAATTATATAATTTATAAAACAAATTACATGCTATATAAAATAGTTAAATCATAAGCTAAAATATTGATTTAAAAGAAATTTTATGATTCAAATAATCTTAGAAACTATTCTTATAAAGAAAAAGAAAAAAAAATGTTAAAAATATTCTTTTTTAAAGAAAAATCTTATTTAAAACTTGCTTTTTAAGAAATGATTTAAAAAAATTTTATAATTTAAATATTTACTCAAAGTTAATTTCACAAAAAAAAACATTATTATCATTTTTTTAAAAAAGAAACTTAACCTATTCAACTTATCTTTTAAGAGCTAACTTAAGAAAATTTTATAATTCAAAAATTTTAGAAATTATTCTTATAAAAAAGAAAAAAAGAATATAAATAATATTCTTTTTCAAAGAAAAATCTTATATTATTTAAAATCTTTTTTTAAAACTAATTAAGAAAAATTCTAAATTATAAAAATTTTTAAAAATTATTTTTATAAAAAAAAGAAAAAATATTAGTAACATTATTTCTTAATAAAATACTATATATATTTAAAATTTACCAAAAGATATATATTTAAAAAATTTAGAATTTAAAAAATTTTTTATATAAAAAGAAAATAAAAATAAAAAATAAAGAAAATGTATGTAAAAAATAATTAAAATAATAATTAAAATAAATAAAATAAAAAATAAAATAATAAATTATTCTAAATAATAGTATATAATCATCTTCCTTTATAGTTACACTTCTTAAAAAATAAAAAATATGATTATAATAAAAAGTTACTATACAAAAGGATTTTTATATATTATTACTAAGCGTTAGTTTTGAAAAGATTTTTTTATAGCATTAATGGATATTAATTCTTATAAAATGTATATTATATAAGCAGTGTTGATCTTTTGAACTAATAGACTTTTAGACCATTAGACTGCTAGTCTAATAGATTTAATTCATTCTAATTCCATTAAAATTTAGACTATTAGACTATAGATTTCGTCTAATAACTATAAATTTTTAGCAATATATAAATCATTTTTATTGATATTTGTTAAAATTTTATTAAATTTACTAGTTATTACTTAATATAAAATTTGATAAATAATTAGATTTTCTTAAACTCTCAATATAAATATCTAGATATTTCTATTTAGAATTTTGATCTCTATCAGAATGAGGTAAATTTAAAATATTTGTAATATTAATTTTAAACTCTCTGTTACTTAAAAAATTAAGGTCAGTAGAATTGTACTAGTTAAATGATTTTATTATTATACAATTAGAATGATTTTATTATTAATCATTTAAATTAAACAATTTTATTAAATTTTTAAGTTAGGTTAATATTATAAATTTGGCTAAAATTATAGTATATAAAATTATGATTTAGCTAATATTATATAAGTATAATCTATTTAAATTAGTATTAGAATAGACATTTTTATTAGGTCCAAAATCCAATAATCAATTATTAGGAATTAGATAAAATTCAATTCAAACACTAATAATAAGGGATTTATATAATTATACAGAAGTGATTATAGAAAGGAATAACTGTAGTTAATTAATTATATAATTATTTAATATATCATGTAAAACATTTTACATTTTTGTTTAAAATAATAAAAAAATTTTTAAAAATAAGCTTCTTTTTACAATTAGAAAATAGTTTTAGAAACTATTGTTAAGTCTAAAATAATATTAAAAATATTATAAAAGCTAATCAATATTAACTCAATTATTAAACAAATAGATAACAAGATACTTTATATAATATATAAAAGTCTTTCACTTTATTTCAGATTAATTATATATATTTAATATATATTATTAATTATTATAATTTAAAATTATTAATGAATTCCTATAAACTTCTAAAATATCAATTATTTATTAATTAATACTAAATTTAAAAATTCTAGATTTAATAAAATTTCTAACTATAATATACTGTATATCTTCAAAGTAAATAAATATTATACAAAAAAATAAATTTCTTTTAATATTTATTATTTAATTCTAAAAAATAATCAAATAAACTCTGATTTAATAATAAATATTGTAACAGGATTGGATTGATGAACATGATGCAGCATATTACAGATCTGAATATCAGATATATCGGACATATTTGATATATTTGATATATTTGATATACTAGATATATTTGATATATTTGATATATTTGATATATCAGACATACCTAATATATATGATATATTAGATTTACATTAAAAAAGTATATAAAG